>PVKH010002224.1:0-27785 GCA_004027955.1 Chaetophractus vellerosus
TAATGGTCCTTGGTCTCAGGTGCCAACACACTTCAACAAACTATTTAGGGAAACTCAAAGATGTTTTATTTAATAGCACATTCCTAAGCAATATCCAACAATACAAGGTAATTCTCCTGTATTAGCCTATACAGTCTCCTTAAATCACTGCAATCTATTGACATAAATCATCAAAACAAATAATATTTGCAACATCTAAATATAATATTTCCTGACAACTTTTTCCAAAGTTATATTTGATAATGCTTAAATTTAACTATTAAAGTAGAAACACTGGCAGAATATTTTAATAAATACTCGCTATGTTTTAAAATTATTTACTTTTTACCTCTACTAGAATATTTTTGTAAAAATTTCATTTCTTTTAAAAAAGAGGTCTTATGAGAATGCCAATATTTAAATTATAGGGACATACAACCATTCATATGGAATCATTTTTAAAGAATCCAAACATCAAATGTTGAAAGCAGGTAGTTTCTAGAAGCTTTCTGCCCTTAAGGTAATTTAGAGCCCAAGATTAAGGCAGGGCATAATGAATAAATCCCATGCCCCACTAAATCTTCAAACCAAGTGAAACAAATTCTATTTATTCTATGGATAGATAAATGATTACTTTTTGCAGTAAATTGTGATTGACTTACTTTCTTTTCTAGAGCTAGCTCTGAAATCTTTAGTTCAATGACATTAGTAAATCTGAAATTTTAAGAGAAATAATTTATAACAGGTCATCTATTGTGTTAATAGCCATATTGGTGCATACCATGTCTGTGATATCCTGAGTTTTAATCACAAAATCATTTCCATTTTGATGCCATTAATTGCCATTCAGAACACCCCAGATACATGTAAAATGAAGAACACAGAACTTAGATGTTCCAGTGGCGGCAAAAGTATAAAGATGACTTGGTAGCAAGTACAATTTGATGTTGACTTTTTTTTGTTTGTTTGTTTCTGGGCCGGGGATTGAACCCAGGATCTCATATGTGGGAAGTTGGCACTCAACCACTCAGTCATATCGGCTCCCCTGAGTTGGTTTTTCCATTTGTTTGCTTGTTGTTTGTTTAGATTTTTGTTTTTAGGAGGCACCAGGGACCGAACCTGGGACCTCCCATGTGGGAAGCAGGCGTTCAACTGCTTGAGCCACATCTGCTGCCAAGAGTTGACTTTTTAAGCTATTATTTAACAAAGATGCTATGGCAGACATACTTGCTAACAGCTAATTCATTTGAAATATTGACTCTGGCAAATCTCACATGCAAAATAAATTACATGGTAGTACTAAAAAACAGGAACAGAAGCATAGGAAATAAAAACAAAATAAGGAATTTATCCATGTTTATAAAAATAAATGGAAGAATTGAGAAACTGCTCGTCTACCAATGGTAGCAAAAATAACACAGAGAATAGAAATGTCAAAGGTCTTATTTTTGCTTGGATTGATCTGGCTTTTAAAAAATTCATAAAGAGGGCTACCAACACTAAACTGTGGGAGAGAAACCTTGAATTTGTCATGCATCTCCAAATTATTAATAAGATATCTATTATTCCATTTTAGTAAAAATTAATAAGATGAAAAATTATATTTCATGATATTAAGATGTACACACACATAAATTCAGTGAATTCGGTTCTTCAAAGTGAACTTTGATAAGTTTATACAATAGAAGGGAAAAGAAGGGATAATAATAAGTGGCGTGTTTGAGGCACTTATCAATAGTTTTTTGTTGTGAAGACTAGACTGATAGCAACTTGTAGAGAAAAACCAAGGAAAAATATTGAAATCTTTGGAAAGGTGCAGAATATCTCCTTTAGTTCTCACAGTGAACCAGGATATTAGTAGAATGCATACCCAAAGCTCTCCTACAGGACTAACAGCTGTTGATAACAGTCCTGGCAACTTTGTCTATGTTTAAAAAAAAAAAAAAAAAAAAAAAGAAAGATAAGACTTAAAGAAAGAATACCAAGGAGTCTATTTTTCTCTAATGGGAATTTAAGATAAAATGGAAGGAAAAAGGTTTCTCTTATCTAAATATATTTTTCCCAATGAGATTTTTATATTGGTACCTAACATCTTATTTTTAGCAGAGGTGATTAAAATGTTTTACAGAAGCTTTAATAAAATAGTTATTCAAATCCTAGCTATGTCTCAAAGTTACACAATAAACCATTCCTCCCAATGAGTGTTATATTTCAAAAGACAAATCAATAACTTAAATTTGTTTTTATTATTTTATCCTTGGAAGATGAGTATTTGTGAAGTTCGTGATTGTTTTTCCTGACTCAGTTAAGCTAACATCAATTTTAAAGAAAGGATCTATTAGAATGGAAGCAAACTTAGAAAGTAGTAGATCCCCAAATTTTGTCTAGATTTCATTTTAATATGAATGCCACATTTAAGAAAAGTAATTTTAAACTAAATAGCTATATAGTAAATGCTATGTGGTTTGAATATTAGAATTTAGCTCCAAATATTGACATTTTCAATATTATTTCTCATTATGTAAGAAAACAAAAGAATGTGCAGTTTGTTGGAGACTCAAAAAAAGTCTCAGGCAATTTAATTAATATTTACCATAAAAGAATATATCCTCATTTAATTTTAAATAGCATAAGGTATTATGATAATCCAGTTCCCTGGTACAGGGGACTAAATTGAGTTTTTCTTTTAATTAAGCCTGTTTATCAATTCACATTAGACCTACAAATGCACCAGAGCTTTCAATAAATTTCAGTGCTTGAATCTAGTAAATGTATATGTCTTTCAAATTTCAGAGACAATATTTCATAATTTAAATCATAATTTAAATGAGCTATGACAAATTTTGACTCTCTCTGGATGTTACTCTAAAAATGATAACTTAAAACTAAACTTCAGTAAAAGATAATTTATGTAGTCTATTATATGCTGGAGCCCTCTTTTGTAAAAAGTTAAACATAATATTCATAATATTTGTAAAATATATTATTATTTTATTGGAACATAATGACAGTGAGTGTTAGTTATTTGCAGAAGCATGGTTTCCTATTATTTGCTTAGTAGTTGTGTATATACATATATATATAAGATACAAATATGAGAAAGTGTTATTTCGAGTAATATATTGCAGCATTTGTCATACTAGAACTTTCAGTAGTGTGATGATTAGACTAATGTGTCAATTCGGCCAGGTAATTGTGTCCAGGTGTTTGGTCCAGAAAGCACTGGGCTAATTGTAATACAAGAGCATTTACAGAATTCGGTCACCAGTGAGTTTACCTCGTGGATGGCTGATTACATCTGCATCAATCAGGGAGATTGCATCAGCAATGGATGATGCTTTTATCCAGTCAGTTGACTGCCTTAAAAGGGGAAGTGATTTCAACATTCAGAGAGAATTTCCCAGCTCGTCTTTGGACAGCCAGCTTCCCCCAGAAACTCATCAAGGACTTTTCATTGGACTTTCATCGGAGCCCCTGGTTTGTGGCTAGTATGCGAAACCTGGAAATGTGCATCCCCACGGTTGCGTGAGAGACTCTTATAAAATTTCATATTATTGATAGATATCTCCTGTTGATTCTGTTTCCCAAGAGAACCCTGACAAATACAAGTAGCTTCAAAACATACTTAATTTTCCATGGGGTACATTGGGTCAAGTAGAATATTATGGACACTTCTAACAGTCATTTTCATACTAAGTGTAAAATCACCACAAAAGAAGGCATATATCCAACCTCAAAATTTTTGAGGGTCAAATGTTATGGAGTAAAGGCTAATCACTGACACAAGTTTGTAGAAATATGAATTTCTTTTCTCTATCTTGTACATAAGTAAATACCACAGTTACATAAACACAACCCATATAACAATAATAAAGTGGAAACCAATGACCAAACTGGAGTGAAAACAAAGGAAAATAGTCCTATCTTATGAAAAATGGACAAAATTATTTGTGCACTATGATTCCAACTATGTAAAAGGGAAAAATAACTAGAAAAAATATCAAAGTGACTGTGGTGGTTCTGCATAGTTTCATAGATGTTAATTCTATATATTTTGGAATGACAAGTTCTTCAGAGCAGCCTTGCTTTGTTTTTCTTCTTATGGTGCATGGGCAATTAGATAAATAAGTCGTATTTGCTTGAAGCTATTTTAGTGCTTGTGAATATGTATTTGGAGTTTTAGCAGATCTCTACAAGGGTGAAAAGGAATCAGCTCAGCCCTATATGATCACTCTGACATTAGAACTGCCTCTGTGGTATCAGAGAGCTAATGAGGGCATCTTTATCCCAGCCCCACCCCTCACCCCTTCAGAGGTCAGTGAGATGCCTGGTGAAGGAAGGATCCCCAAGTTATTTATAGTCATTGAAAAGTCCTATAGGTGTTAAAGACAGTACTGCACCTCTACAATACTACAATAGAGAGTGAAAGCTTCAACACTCTTCATAAACTCTGGAGTTGATGGAAGGATATCCCACGCTTGGTACCAGTGCCCTTAGTTGTTGCTCTTAATTCATCAGGCTGATGACTCTTGATACTACAGAGAGCCCCAAGAGTTAATGCAACTCCCAATGGCCCCATATCCATCTAGGGAATGTCTTAGCATTACTACTGACAATTAGATGAAGAAAAATTTCTCGGGATGCTCTACTACAATGATAAGAGGGTTTAAAAATTAGCCTCCAATGAGACTGTTTCAAATTGTGTATCAAAATACATAATAAAAGCTATCCAGTTGAGCCGTGACATGACTCTTGCCTCCCTGATTATATTTTATAGACCCCATGGGAAAATGTCTGAGAACTCTTAGATCAGCACATATATTTGGAAAATGATTTTTTTTAAATGTGTTCTAATGAAAATGCTTCCCATGCCCAGCCCGAATGATAACTATAGAATATATAAAGCTTTTATATAAAATTTGCCTCATTTTGTAGGAAATCTAAAGATACAATGGTATAAATATGTATCTCTCAGCATGTGTATATCTGAAATAAGATGACATAAAATTGTGGAAAATAATTTCAGCTCTTATGTTAGAAAATCTGAGTACCATAAAAATAATAAACTGCATATTATCTGGCAAAATGATAGTTAAGATAAACGAAAAAAGCAATTAAGTAAGAAATTACTCAAAACAATGGAAAAAATAATCTCATCTGTTCCATTTGCTAATGCAAATATGTGACTTGGAAATGGATTTGAGGTTTAATATAGACAAGAGGTTTTTTAAAAATGTTTTTAATGATCTGTTGCATTTTCCACAGTTATTATGTCCATCTTCTTTGAATAACCTGTATGTATATTTCAAATGTATCTTCCTGTGAACACTTTTTTCCTTCATATTTTCTATAGAATAAGGTTAAGAATTAAAAGAAACACAATTATTATATATACCAAAGTATTACTAACACTAATTTAAGGCTACTGGGTAATGCGTTTTTCAAGGAATGATAATCTATACAGCATGCAAAATTACTTTTACATTTTATACTGGAAAATCTCTCTTGAAAGATTTGCAAGTTACACTCCTGAGAATAAATGCATGCTATCAACATAATATAAGGTGGGCTTCTCTCTAGGATTAGTCACAAAAAGCACTGTGGTAAAAATAATAACCAGGATTAATTCTGAACTGGTTAAAAGATAACCTGAATTCCAATGTGCTGCCAATAAGAGGGTTCACTCCAACCCTTACCCAAACCCTCCAGGCTTGCCACAGGAAGCTCTGACCTCTGCTTCCTTTTGCATGCCATGAGACTTCCTTTTCCATTGCACCGCCCTGGACCCCCTAAATAGTCCATTATAGCAAAAGTTAAGTTTTGGAGATTCCAACAGAAGAAGCAGTTGAGGGTTCCAGTTATTTCAGCGTTTTAATACCGGCTTGCTGTTGGAACAAGGGTTAAAATATCAAGGTCAGAAATGGAGCAGTTACAACTCTAGGACTTCCTCAAAGTCAGTCACAAAGATCAACTACTAAAAACCGTGCAGAGCATTGTCTTCTTGCTGACTGCTACCACACCGAAAGAGCCAATCATTAAAGCCTTAGCAGTTTGTGTGGGTTTGTCACCATCTTTCACCTACCATTATCTACCCAGGGTTTTCAATTTTCCCATTAGTGTAGACTATTACCCCACTGTTAGCATCTAGCACACACTTTGTCATCAGACGTGGGTGAGAGACGCACCATGGAGACTCAACGACTATCCCTTTTAAATAATAATCTACAAAATAGTTAATGATATACACAAAAAACAAATAATGAACTACACCTTTTTGTATATATCATCGTCCTCAGTCTTTTTCACATTTTCCATTATATAAACAGCATGTGTAGCAGACATTTCCAAATGTCTATGCAATGTACATTTCCACTTTTTTTGGTGCCAGATTTCCTACTCGGTTCATTTTGGGACATCAGAGTCCCCAGGAAAATTATTCAATTTCTCAGCATCTCAAAGAGCCAGGGTAGGCAAAGTGACAAAGTTCTGGCCAATCAGATGTAGACAGATATCTCTGAAGTAGACAACCCTTCCCAAATAAAAAGACAGAGACTTGCTTTTTGCCTATTTGCCCTTTAATTTTCTTCCTTCCTGGAGAGCTAACATGAGGATATGGGCCCTAGAAGGGCAGTGATCATCTGCAACATGAAAGAATAAGCATGACAGTGACAGCCTTGGCACAGAAGGAGGGTAAGACCCTGGAGTCCAAGGGCATCCTTGCACATCTTTATTAGCCCTGTTTGGCCTAAGGTCAGGCTTCCTGCAGTATGAGACAAATAAATGTGACTCTGCATCAGCTACTGCAGTAGGGACTGCTGTTACTTGCAAAGGAATTCTTAACTAATAGATGGACTGTTTTTCCAAAAACTGATTTAATATAGCTGTTTGGGATATTTTAAAATATCAAGCATGCCCAGTGTTTTGTTAAAGAGGAGATTATGTATATAGAATATATACCTATATGGTATTATAGGAATATATATGACAGGGGTTGCCCAATATTCTCTGAGGCACCTTTAAGCTCTGAAATATTATGCTTCTACAGTAATTACTTCTAGCTATTTCAATCATAATTCTACAACTCCAAAAGCGACACTTTGTCTAAATTTTTTTTTCTTCTTTATACATTTATGAGTAGGAGTCTGAGAGCTATAGTCTAGGTGCTAGAAGTACCTAAACTTTCTGGGACATTTCAATTGTTTATGATATTAGCAGGAAAGAGTAATTAAAATCTGAATGACCACAGAAAATCTATGATAGCACAACTAGAATAAAGTAACAGAGTGTGACCGAAAGAGCCTGCAGAAAGACTGGTACTCAGGTTTAAGAACATAGCAATCTCATATTCTTTATTTTTGAAGATACTATTCCATAAGAAATAGTTTGTGATTCAATAAGAGTTTGGAAGTATTGTAAATGATTTTTTTCTGGACAAAAGACATGAATTTGTAATAAGAATAAAAGACATCCCTAAAATTTTTTTAAAACAGTGTTTTTAAAATGTGGTCTGTGGATTAACTGTATCAAAATCACTTAGGATTCCTACTAAGAAATATAAATTCAAAAGACACACTATATATATATATTTATTTTTACTTTTTAATCTGAGACTTAGCTAACACAGTAAAATCCTAAATCCCTTGATTTTCAATTTAGAGTTGGCTTCTAGAAATGGCTAAAAGTGTTCTGTATAAATCTTGGGTCTCATATCAAACTCTGTTGAAATCAAGTCCTTCCATATTTAATTTTAATATTAGTATCAGAGGGAACAGGAACCTAATGTATTAGCATATCCTAGATATTTTCACCCATGATATAGAGACTAGAACCTTATGATATTCCTCTTTTAATACATAGTTTTAAAAAATATACTTATATAGGCAATTACATCTGATCTAATACAATAGCGTTAAATATAATGGCCAGAATACTAATAAAATTTCAAAATGAGACGTGTCCAGAAAAATGGAAAAAAATATAGTGGGCCACAGAATTTTTCCACTTACTGAATTTTAACAGCACTAGTAATGGAGAGTTTACTTGAGATAAAGCATCTTAAACAGAGAAAGCAAAGCAAAGAGATTTCATTCCAAATGTTGTTGTGGATTGTACATGTATTCATTGAGAAGACAATAAGACTAATTAAAAAAACCCTGAACATCACTGAAAAAAGGGTTAATCTTAGCTGACTCAAAAGTGATGCTACATATTTTATTACCAGATTACTAGAAAACTACTATTTTTATAAGAATTCATGGATTTCAAACAAGTTTCTATCACAACTAGTGGCATAGCCAACTGATTGAACTCTCCAAGAAATATGTTGATATTCAATGCATAAGTTCATATACTTAAATATCATTTGTTGAGAATTACTATTAAGATGAGATATAGATCCTTCTACTCTCAGATTTATATAGTATGGCTTTCATACAATGGAGGGACTTTATTGTAAGACAACATATTGACATTACTGATTATACAGCTTTCATCTCAGTAGAGTAAACAATACAGTGAACAAAGATGAATAGGAACTCTGCTGACAGATGATATTAATATTATACTAAAACTTTATACTAAAAGGTAGCATGAAAAGAAGTTGGAAGGGATGTAAATTCTAAAAGTTTTTGGAAGGAATGTTTGTCTTGGAAAACTTATTATAGAATGGAATTATAAAGGCAGATTTAGTAGATTAGGATTTATTGCAGCAAATTAATGATGAAGAGCTTTCAAAAGTGCCAGTAAGAAAAGAACTGAATTTTGACAAGTAACAAAGTGATAATACCAGACATAGTGTTGCTGAAATGAATTAGGAAATTTTAAAATTACATTCTTTGTCATTTATTTCCATCCCTTTTTACGTGCTCATCATACAGACGTAAACATCTTACCTTTTGGTAAAAACATCTTCTAGACGGATTTCCAAACAGCCTTACAATATGACAAATCAAATTCAAAAAATTATACTGTATAATATCTATTATATCACCTCAAAAGCAGTTTTGAATTTGGCAGTATAAATATAAATTGCTAATGGTAATTAAATTATATTTTAAGTCATCACCAACTGGCTTTGAGCATCAACAAAAAAGAATATGACGTTTCCTAGTATATAATTTTTGTTTTTAAATCAGTCTTGAAACTGTATCTTAATACATTACACATACAATTATTCATGTCCTCATTCTGAGAGTCGACACAAGATTGTATAACTTTAGGAAAAGAATGACAATATTTTTAAAAGCAGAAATATGTTTATTTAATATTAATTCAAATTATTGTCTACATTTCAGGAATAGGCATTAATTTCTCATAAAATTATTCTCTCCTTGAAAATAACAACAAAGCTTAACCTTTCAAATTTAGCTATGATTGTTTCTTTCTTCTGAAACACTTAGAATATAGTTAAAAATAATTTGTCTACATCTAGACATGGATTGCCATGGCATTTAAACTCACATTAACTTGACAGAATTAATAAAATGGGAACATTCCTATTTCATTTTGCATACCACTCAAAATATCAAGCTTTTAAAATTATGAGATTAACAAAGTGAATCATTCTTCAGTTTTTATTTTTTATTATTTTCAAACTAGAAAAATCAAATGTTTAGCATATATACCTATATCACATTTAATTAGTAGTAACATTTTTGAAATCTTCTGTAATGATTTTGTGAAGTCAAGACTTGATGTTGTATCTTGCCATCTGGAAGGTAAGACCAACTGAGGTATTTTTAATGCAATCCCCGTATTTTACAGAGGCTAAATCCAAAATTCCAAAGGGTTGAATGATGTGTACAATTCATATATGTAGCAAGTGGTCTACACATACCTAACTGGGCAATGGAACTCAGTATACCAGCCTTTAGTTTGTGGCTATTCTCATTTTATTATTCAGCTAATTCCTTTATTCAACTAAATATATATTTTAGCTATCAATTATTTCATATAAAAGCAACAGTAATAAAAAAGTAAGTTCATAAGTGGAAATGTTTGCATGTACCTGAAACACTTAAAAGTTGAACCTTTTCAAAAACTTTATTTTTGGATCACGATATTTTAATAACCTTAGTTTTATTCAGAGCAGAAAATGTATTTGTTAAGAAAATTACAGATTTCCAACAAGAAAAGAGAAAATAAATTTTAGCTTTTCAGCAATATCAAATGGTATAAAAGACATAATTTAGAAGACTAAATAGCGCCTTTCTTTAAAAATTTACATTTTTTAAGTTATCTTAAAATATATTGTTTGTCTTCAAAAACAGAAATAATGAGCACATAGAACCTAAACTGGGGTGGGGTGGGGGCGGGGAGAATATCCCCTAAGACCCAAGCTATCTATAAACACAGTAAATTGTTTTTGTAAAAATACAAACAGCCTATCATATAGTCAAATCCATCATGGGCAGCAGCACAGCCTTATCACTGAAACTCCAATTACTTTCCAACACTTCCCCGAGGTTACTGGAGTGAAACCATCCCAACAAAAGCATGGTTTTCATTAGGATTGTGTTCTTGGATGTTTTATCTATTATATATAGATTTCCTTATCAGATACAAGAAATTATATGAGGGCTATCTGATAAAAACACACAGAATAACCAACTTCTTGTGGTTAGAAGTAAGTTCTTTTAAACAAGAAACGATATTTAAAATTTTTTAAATCTCCACAAGAGACAATAATAACTCTTTCTTCCCTTTAGTGTAACAGTACAAAGTGTAGATTCAAATATATTTAATTTTAATTTTAAATAGCTGCTTTTGAGATGTGAAAGAGAAAATAATAACAGCGGTCTTTCACTAAAATGTCTTTAAATGAATAAACAAAAAAGAGGCATTAAAATACCACTACCTCACTATCATTTCAAAAGATGTTTTAATTTTTAAGAAAAATGTCTCTTTTAAAGGAGTTACTTTCTATTTTGTCTCCCGATGAAGAAACCTCAGAAAGCTGAGAATTAAACCATGCTAGGCTTTACAGACATTGAATTAGGATGTAAAATCAGCATGCCTACTTCACAAAGAACAGTAGCTTTTGAACAAAACTCAAACGCCAACCACAGCACCGAACACCTGTACCTGATATGACGCTTTCATCATATTCGTCACGCAAACACTAAATCATTAGTAAAAAATCAGAATTTTGCAAACTTACTTTATCCAAACCTAGAGGCTTACAATGATTTAGTAAATAATTATTGAATTCTCTTTTATTTTGTAAAAAATTTTAAAAGCTTTATAAAGTAGAAAACTGTAAGAGAAAAATCGTGTGATTCAACACTCGATTTCACTGAAAAATACGTTTGTAGTAAACTTCTACCTCAAAATAGTGTTCTAATTTGATTGTGATTACTTGATCAATGAATAATAATACATTAAAGTGATGACAAAGTGTATTAATAATTTAAAATGATTTATATCTAGAAAGAAGTTGTATTTCATCCAAATATAACATTTCTCTTATGGTAGATATTTCCATTTCATTGTGATAACAAAATTCTGCTTAAAACAATAAATAATTCTAAAAGTTTCCATATCAAATCTTTAATTTCTTTGTTTCTTAAAAATGCAATTTTTAAAGAATGATAGATTCACTAATTCTAATTTTTATATCTACCTAAGAAAAATATTTCAAAAGCCTTGTAATTTTATTATTTTTCTTTTTAAAGATCTACTCATCTAAAACTTGTGAATAATCTACTAATTAGGTATTGTCTCCCTAGTTATTTCTGCTTTTTTGCATAATAGAAGAATAAAATTAGTACTTACAACTAAGCAAAAATAAACGTTTGTTCTACTTATATTTTAAAAACTGACATTGTAGTATATAATTGGACAGGTGTAATTGTATAATTTTAGAAACAGAATATTAGATATTCAGAATTTTTATCTTAAGTCCTAATAAAGAAATTATTAAACCAATCAAAATCTGGTTATATTTCCATTCCTTATACCATTTGCACACCACTAAGTAGAAACTGAACCATATCTGTAAACGTTACAAAAAGCTAAAAACTCTTAAATATTTTTTGCAAGTATAATCTTGGGATCCAAACTCTAAAATACTCTCTTGAATACTTATTCTGGATAGTTAAAGCAACTTTGTCATTTGCTTGTGGAGCTACAATTTTATTTGAAAATATTACAGAGGAAAATATTTCTGCCAGGAGTCCTGATAACACCTCACATGATTAAACTTGTTCACAATAATGAGTGTAATCATTGTAGCTCTTCTAAACATTTTTTGTGCCCTGATAAATATTTATCTTTGTCTTTTGTGAGAAGGTCTATTCCCTACAGGGGCACCTCCAAGAGCGGTTGAGTGACCAAGGTTGTGGACTGGATGTTTCTGTACAGAAAGCATTTAATTAAGATCACTTCCGATTTTGAATCTCCCTCTGTGCTGATGAAAAGGCAAGCTGTAAGGAAGAAAGGGGACCCCGCTGGCTGTAAACAGGGTAGAACAAATACCCTGCTGCTCCAAAACAAGGAAGCACGGGCCCTCCTGCTGGTTAGTAATGGGGAGGAAGTTATCTCCCACAGACTTCAGAGATAAGTCTAAGAAAGGGACACAGGTATGAGAATCATAGACACATGGAGAAGGAGGAGGAAATGGACCTAATCCACTCATCAGGGCTTAGTTCAACTGTTGGGTCATGATGCAGTTAGGTTCCTAAGCACAAAACTGCTGGGAATTTAGATTTCAGAAATATTAACTGTCAAATCTCTGAAGGAGGGAGAAAAAACAACACATTAAACATTCGAATAGTCCTACTATGTTAGGAGTAAAATCATCCATCAATAGCCTGCTAAGTTGAATATTATGCCTTGTTATTTATTCAAATTTATGAAAAACCCTTTTTCCATCGAATCCCAAGCACTAAATTATTACATTAAGGCACTTTATCAAATGGAGTTTTTTAACGAAGGAAATACAATGGACTCTACATATTCCAAAAATGTCAAACATATTTGAAAGGAAAAGTTTGCCAGCAGAATTTGTAGTTTTGAGTCAGGCTGTTCTCATGAAATTAGAATGATATCCTTATGGAAAAGCTGACTCATCATTATTTGACAGCATCTTTGCAATCTTATAGGATATAAGCTTGAAAAAATGAAACATTATGAATCTATCAAAGTCTACAAAAGTTGAATATATAAGCTCTGAATTTATAAATCCATGTTCATGGCCTTAAACAAAAGAAATACTTAAAAATCGTATTTGATTCATTAGATCGTCTGACATTCTTATTTAAAATTACATTTAATAAAGAAAGAAAGAAAATTATTCCAATGGGGGAAAATTCCATTTAATGACTCTCCCCATAGGCAGAACTTTGTATATTGAAAACCTCCCTCCTGTGCCTTCAGAAACTGTCCATTATCGTGTTTCTTTATATTATCAGTTGAAACATTGAGATTTCAGTAAAAATTAAATATTAGCAGGAAACAACAACATTATTCCCAATATGTAACACTGGTATCATGGTGGCTTATCAGAACTGAAGTTCTTCCCTGTATACTAAATTTACTGCTGGAATTTGACCAAAAATGAAAGAATAACTAAGTGACCCAATTATTTGTGAAGCATCAGTAAGGCCATGTAGCCTTCACCTTCTATTCTTAGGATGTGAACATAGCTTATGTAATGATGATTATTCAAAAATATGTAAAATAAACTGGGACGTTTATAGATTTTTATAACTCAGATCAGAATTAAAAACCATGGAAATTTTATTATTCTTCAAGAATGACACTCTCAATTTCTTTTAGATTCATTAAATGCTACAAAGTACTTTCTGAGTGCTGACATATTACCAGACTGTGCACTGAATACTACATAACAGTTCAAGGGGACTTCAACCGTCCATCTCATAGTCCTGAAAAATGATACCAGAAATTATGCTTACCTGCTAGCAACATTTTATATTTTCTATATAATGAGCTGCACAATTAGTTATTCACATGTTTGGCAAATGCTTGGCTATTATATAAGAAAAGAAGAACAGATCTCTATCTGGATAATATATTTACATTTCTGAAGAAATATATAATAAGTCAGTTCACACTCATATTTGTGTAAAAACGAATGGCTTGTTTTATTCTCAATTAAAATCAGTATTAGAAAATTTTACATTATTATTTTTTTAAATCCTAAGGAAGGAAGAAAAAGCTTAACAAATTAACAAATTCTCTTCTAAGAGAAAAATCATTTGTTTTGTCTTCCTACTGAACAGAAGATAGATTTTTCTAGTGAAAAATCTAAAGACATACTGAAACCCTGAATAATTTTTAATGTTAAAACAATTTTCTAAAGGAAAATGTAGGAGATATTATGATGGTGATAGCTAAAATTATGCTTCTAAACCAAAGTATATATGCCTATCAAAACTGTCTTTTTATTTGACTATCAATAAGGTGCCAATTATGTAAAAGGACCATAGAGTACAAAGTAGCAGAATCTAGTACAGGTTGAAATATATGGAGAGACAATTATAATGTACAGATGGAGTAAGCCTGATTCCTCTTCTCACTAGGCATATGTGTATAGTGACACTGCCCAGTCGTTCTGATTTTCATATTCTTTGTCTAAGAAGGATCAATAATAACATGCTACAAGAAATAGGCATATCATGAAAGGGAAAAGATGATGTCATCCAGCATCATCATTCCTGAATGTTAACTCATTTAGGAGAAGTTTATGGCATCCATTAGGGTTTGTTTACAAATACTCCAATTCTTCTTTCTTCCCAGGCACATGGGATGAACTTTCTTGCCTCTTTTGAATTAGGTATGTTCTTGTGACTTGTACTGGTCAATGAAATGTAAGCAGATGTGACAAGTGTCATATCTAGGTTGAAGCTTTCAGTCAGTGAGTTGTTCACTAGTGTCCCTTTTCTTGCCACATGCATCAAGATGGCGCCACTGTCAGCCAGCACCCGGAGTAACTATAACATGCAAAGACCTATATATATATATATTTATGTATAGCATCAATGAAAAGTAAACCTTTCTTGAGATAAACCAATGAAACATGGTGATGGTTTATCACTAAAGCACAACCTAGAATATTCTGATTAACAAAATATAACAATTTCAAAAGACTAATATTATAAGGAATATGCCCAAAAGACTGAAAATAAATATAAGTTCTCTCTTGCCTACACTTTGCATTTTAGACACAAACCATGGCATCTTCATTTCAATAACACACCATTTTTGAGCCCTACTATTCTAACCACAAATGTCAGCACTCTAATTTTTTCTGTTACCACTCATTTTTATAATAGGAAAATTAAATTAAATGGTAAATTCATTGTAAAAATATTGCTTCACGGACAAAAAATGTTGACACTGCCAGAACAACTTGTCTTAAAGCAAAAATACTCTCCAATTGTATGTCATTTTCATTCATATACTGATGTTTAAAGAAGTGAATTTGACATAGACTAGGAAGTCTGGTGAGGCAAGCATTAAAATCTATGTTTAAAAGATAAACAGACATTAGTCAAATGACCATATGCCATTTTTGTGAAACTGTTTTGTAAACTGTTACATATCATATAAAATTGAAATTTCTGGAAAAATTTCTCTTTTTAATAAGATGACAACTGTAACTTCAATCCCTTAAATTAGATTAAATTGACCAGCTTTTGTGTAAGTTCAAAATGCAGTGTAAAGTACCACGTAGAAGTTTTTTTTTTTTTTGATGTGTCTTTGTCAATAAATAATACTACAGGATTGTGGCATATCTACATTTTTCACAAGGCTTTTTGGGGAGTGCTTCCTTTATTAAATGCACTCTAGCATAATTAGCATCTTAGGGTTTCTCAATGTATAAACTTCATCAATTGTCATCAGAGAAAAAATATATTCAATTGAACAATAATAATGAATATTTGTGGAAAACTTATGTATACATGGTACTTTGATGAATGCTGGAACAGAGATTCTCAACTCTGGATGCACATTGACATCACCTGAGGGCTTTTAATATACACCACAGCTTGAACCCCATCCTAAATCAAAATCTCTGCAAGGGGCACCTGAGTAGCTCTAAGGCCCCCAGTAGTGGGATTAGTGAGTCATATAGTAAGTACATGTTTTACTTAAAAAAAAAACAAACCAGCAAGAACAACCAAAAAAGCTTTCTTGGGGTATAGTTTACATACAATAAATTGCACTTACCTAAAGCATATAATTTGATAAACTTTGACATATATAGGTACCTGTGAAACTATGACACCTCAATAAAGATAATATATGCATCACTCTGAAGTTTCTTTTTATCTTCCTGAGCATTTCTTTTAATCACCCCTGTGATGCTAATATTTAGCTAAGATTGAGACTCATGGTGCTAGAAGGAGATTGAGAGGTGAATAGGCATGATTCCCCTCTATTTAGATAAATCTGTTATACATAGGAGACTAAAATAAGTCCAAATTCAGAAAGAAGCATTATCCTTTGAGATATTAAAGAAAGAAATTATAGGGAATGAGAAAACCAAACTTCACATGAGAGTTACCATAGTCAATTAAGTATAACCTGATGAATGACACACTTCTACTTATATTTAAAATCATTTGTATTTTACATTGTCATATAACGAAAAACCCATGGTGCTCAACATCTGAAATCATTTTTACTCTGAAATAACATTCTAAAATATTTCTTTCAAAAACGCTCTTTTATTGAAAATAACTTACCTTCCCTAGAATCATATAGAAATAACTATTTCAAAACAATATTTAATATTCAAAATATATTGTAATGAAAACCAATGTTAATTTTTTGCTGTTAATTATAATTACCTGTCTACAAAGCAATACTTTTTAGAGGCTATTTTGGAATTTTTCTTTTTAAAAATTCACTGACGCCTACCTCAAACAAAATTTCATATTACTTTTAATACCAAGAAAACTATTTTAACTATTTTTGTACATAATCTGATTTGCTCTAATTCCTTTTTAAAATAATTACTTTGAAGTTTTTATGATATGTTTATATGTATGGATTTATCATTATACCTATGGTCCGTCTATCACTGAAAAGCTAAATGAATTTGAATAAGTCGCTTAACCTCTTTTGGAATATATTCACTTACGTAATATAGGTTAGATCTCTCAAAGCAAGCTACTAGATATATCCAACTATGAGTTTATGTTTCTACATGCAGAAACTAGTACTTTTACAATAAGACCTCTCTCAAAATTTGGAAAACTAGGACCATTTTAAGTTATTAGCTCTCATGTAGTATTTCTCAAATGAACAATATGACTCCTTTACAAGAAAATAATGTTTGCAGACCTTCGGTATAGACTTAAATGATTTTTTTCTAAATTTAAAATTTAAAACTGAGTAAACTCTTAATGTGCATAACTCTTTTAAACTAAAAAATCAAAAGAAATGTATAAAATATAAACAAAGCTACAAAACAAAATTCATTATTCCCTCCCTACTGATAGAATTAGAAAGTAGAATATTTTCTTTCTTCGTCAAGGTTTACAAAAAGAATGTCTTTATAGTGATAAATCAATTGAGAAAAAAGGTTTTTTGGTCAATAGTTGGTAAATCAGTGCAATTATAGTACATTCAATCTGGTTTCCTTAATTATTGAAATGTCCAAAATTATCTACCAACTGTTTAGTTCAACCACTCTATCACGTAAAACATGTGTTGAATACTACAAATGACACTATTGATCGCTAACATTACTTTGACAGTTGGAAAGAAGTGACGATGACCAAGAAGTTGAAATTCAAAAAAGGTAAGTACAAAGACTTTAACTTTGGTTCAAAATATCTAACTAAACAAAAACATAAGGAAAATTAAGCTTGCCTGCTTTTCATATGATAATGACAAGGAAAGTGACTACAACTTCTATTTGAGCCAAGTTGTGTGAGGTAAATTCATTTACTCTGATGACATCCTCATGGCTGCCATATTTCTAATCAGCCCAGCCCTCATCCCTGAGTTTAATACCAAATATCCAACTGTATTCTTCAAAAGAAAACACTGCAAATTACATGCTCATAAATACTGTAATATTAACATCAGGAAAATTCATAATAATATAAACTTAGAAGTAAATTATTTGGCTATATATTTTGACAGACATTTTGGAATCAAGTGGGAATAATCTACATGTACCATATAATGGTTATAATTCATCACTACCCTTAAAACTCTTATCTAGGACTCAAATCACTGTTTATCCTCCACGGATTCGGGAGCACCCTACTTCAGAGTATTAAACAGCTACAACTATGACTCTGAATATCTCCCTGATACTTTAGGCCCCAACTTAGCATCCATAAAACAGAGCTTAGACTAGGTCATTTTTAAGTCATGTACACAATATTCATTTCTAGGCTATTCTCCTAATACAAAACTCCAAGGACTTCCATAAGTTACCAAAGTAAACAAAAACTCCTCAGACTGATCCATCCCATCAGACCATAAGCTCCTGCTTATTCTAACTCTGCGTCTTTTAAAAATACGATCACCAAACATTGCTTGAATACCTGCCATGTGTCAGGAAATAGTCTAAATGTGACGCAGCCAATGAAATGGAATCATATTCAGGAGAGTGTGAGCAGGGGGCAGCAAATAAAGGGAGAAGAGATAAACTTGGTACGAGGTTTTGAAGAACACTGAAAGACATGCTGGGGAGCTTGGGTTTACCCTCTAAACAATAAAGAGTCAACAAAATCTTTGAAAGGGTAACTATGATGATCATATACAAATTTTAGAAAGCGTCTGGTGGCAGTGTGATTGATGGACAAGAGGGAAGAAGATTGAGATAATGAGGAGCTTATAAAAAAAGGTTGAGGGGAATTTTTTTGGTTCTGAAGCTAAAGCAATAAATGCATTGATAAAGAGAAGTTTGGGTGGATGTAAAGATAGAATCAACAGGATTTTGGAGGGGGTTGGTGAAGGATGAGGCAGAGTGAAGACAGTGTAACACAAATACTATCAACCGTCAATCAGGCCAGGAAATATTGGCAGTACAGGATAGATATAAAAGAGCTCATCAAACTTTTAACAAGATATTAAGATCTTTTTTAGCACAGAGGTTAAAGGTTTTAACTGTGGTAACACAATACCTAGCACTTAGTGGATTTTCAGTAAATGTTTGATTGGTGACTGTATGAACACTGAAACTCAAATCCTGGCAGTGATTTGTCTGAGCTTTTGTAAATGCTATAAAAAAGTTGTCACAGAGAAAAGGGAGGTACAACAGTAGTAACTCACAAGTCATTATAGTCATCATATTTTCACATTTAAGAGGTTAGTGTCACAAAGAGTCACAAAGGGACTGAGAAAGAAATTGCATGGAGTGAATGTTCTGGATGAAGGAAAAGTGGAAGGAATCAGGACTCCAGATTGGGGGAAAACACACTTAGGAAAGAAAAAGAATACTAAAGAATTCCTTCTAAGACAGGAGGGTATTTAGAAAGGTCATATTCCTCAAGATGAAAATACAGATCTAAAATGCATCCTTAATTGTTTTATCTGGCCCTAATCTAAACTGACTATAGTTGAACTTCTACATTCCCCAGATATTCATCTTCCTAAACAAGATATAATCATATAATTCACTAGCTTATATTATGTTAATTTTTTGTTGCCGACTGCATAAACCCAAATGGTTTCGGGTTTATTCTTTATAAGAATTTGCAAAAACTAGCCCCATCTCTATCCAGTAGATCAAATATAAGAACATAAAATTTAAATAATATGCTAAATTGATAGAACTATATGCAACAAAACAGACAACATGAATTACAAATTGATTTCAAATGTTCCTAAAAATTCAGAAAGTTGATCATATTTAAACCCTATTTTAAACCACCCATGATATAATTAGAGATATTTTTCAAGAAATAAATCTTGTAATTTAAAATATGGAAAAAAATAGACTAAATAGTCAATAGAAATAAATACATTAGAAAGGATACAAGTAGTAAGATAATAAAAAATTCCATTTTAGGTTTTTTGAAAGAACCAATATGATAGGCAAACTCTTGATATATATAATTAATTAAAAACAGGAAAAAGCACATGAAAATTAGAAGTGATGAAGAGATGATCAAACTTATTAAGCAAACATTTTGCAAACTCTGATTATAATTTAGAAATAAATATAAATTAAATGAAATATTTAATGAAATGATTGAAAATTAACACAATAAAATGCAAAATTCCGACAAAATTCAAAGAATACTTGATGAAGAAACTTCTAAACATTTTCAAATATCACCTACAAAATAATTTCTGTGGTGAGAATATTTTACTGGTGAGGTTTTTAAAAAATATATTATTCATTTTATACATGCATATATATGTGTATATTCTTTTTTTTTTTTTAAAGATTTATTGATTTTATTACACATCTCCCCTTCCCCCCTGCTGCGGCGACATGCCGAGACTGGTCACTGTGCAGGCGCGGCTTTCCCCGCTTGTGGGCGGCTTCTGCTTCCATTCACAGCCGGCTTTCAGTTCGTGGGCTACCTGCCCTGCCCAAGGCAGCTTTTGCCTTGTCCGTGGCAGTTTTTTGCCCTGCCCACGGCGGCTCTGGCCCGCCCATGGCGGCTTGCCATTCTCAAGGCGGTCTGCCTGCTAGGAGAGGTCCTCGGGAACCGAAGCCGGGGCCTCCCATGGGGTATGCCGGTGCCCTATCCACTGGGCTATCGAGCCAGCCCCATGTGTATATTCTTTAGGCAGTATATTATAATGGTTCCAATGTGAACATAACCATAAAATGACCAAAAAGATGGTAAACAATAAAAAAATACTACAGAGCATTCTCACATGTGAATATTCTCCAAAATTTCAAAGAAAATACAAAAGAATTAAAATTAAGTATATGATAAAAGAATAAGCCCCTACAACCATGTGGCTTTTTTTCCAGCTATGGAAGGATGACATAATATGAGCAAATCAACTGCTCCACAGAGAAAAGCCATATCATCCCTCAACAGATTAAAAAAATATATTTATATATTTAAAGAACTTCAACAGAAATTTCTGATGATCTAATTTTGTTCATTAGGAATATGCTAGCTTCTTAACACGGCAAAGAATAAAACTTACACTGTCAACCTCATACTTAAATGGCAATCATGAGAGACATTCTCAATAAAATCAAAAGGAATGAAAAGTTATTTGCTATTATTTGACATTGAACTGAAAGCTGTATTCAAGGGAATAAATAATGAACTCCAAATTGAAAACTGTTGGAGATTAGAAAAGATAAAATTGTCTGAAATGGTTAATATTTTCAAATGATATGATTTTCTACCTGGAACCATGAAAGAATCTACTGAATAATAAATATAATCAATTTTAGAACGAATTAGGTGTCAGAATACAAAACAAAAATGCATGAATTAATATTATTAACGTGATTTTGCAAAAACCACTGAAAATATAATGGATAATTTAGTAATAGCTAACACGTTTGGGCTAGATATTGTTCTAAACACTTTGCCTGTATTAACATATTTTTCCAAACATTTACTTTATACAAATATTATTTATGGCCTTCAGTAGATACATAAGTAACTGCACTTTACACTTATGTCAAACTCAGTACCTCATACATATTGACATCTTGATAAACTCATCTTATTTTGGGAGTAAAATGTGTGTTATTAGCTCCATTTTGCAGATGAGGAAATGTAGGCATTCAGAGAGTAAGCAATGGAACCAAGTTCTAACCCATGCTGCAGAATCAAGTGTTAAGGTGGATGGGTGGGAGACATAGATTTTACATCACCTTCACTCTCACTTTTTGAATGTATACAATGGACCGTGTGTTTATATATGGAAAACATTCACCACTTTATACAAAGGGTTAATTGGCTATGTTTAGGCTATGGGGATATTGTTATTTTATTCTTATTTGTGTTCATGTGCAATTAATATCTAACCAGTTTGAACATAATATGTACAATAAAAATGTAATAAATTCAATTTTCAATCACTTTGGGTCATGAGGTCAAACGTACAACTATCTGTATTTAAGATATTTCCCTCATATTCAAGAGCATTCCAGGACATAGATCCCAAAGAGTTTGACACCATGATTGTCACAAACTTATACAGCAAATTTCAAGGCTGAGAGTCTTTAGTCCCCACAAATGGCTATTTACAAGAAAAATAATGATTTCATTTCTCTCATCTTAAAACTTCAGGAAATAAACACATAATAAATATACCCCCCCCTCCAAATAAGACTAGCTTATCAAGATGTCAAAATATATGAGGTACTGAGTTAGACATAATTGTAAAGTGCAGTTATTTATGTAACTACTGAAGCCCATAAATAATATTTTTATAAAGTGAAAGGATGGAAAAAAAATTTACCATGCAAGTAGCAACCAAGGGAGAACTAGGATAGCTTTACCCATATTGGATAAAATAGACTTTAAGTCAAAAACAGTTACAAGTGAAAGAGAAAGTCATTGTATACTGACAAAGGGGTCACTTCAACAAGAAGATATAATAACCATAAATATATATGCACTTAACAGCATAGCCCCAAAATATATGAAGCAAATATTGCAAGATTTGAAGGAAGAAATAGATGGTTCTACATTAACAGTAGGAGATTTCAATACACCACAAACAATATTGGACAGAACATCTAGGCAGAAGATCAATAAGGAAATACAAGTTGTGAATGAAACTCTAAACTAACTAGACATATTTAGAACTTTTTAAAGAAAATTCCCACCAACAACTGAATACCATTCTTCTTGTGTGCGCATGGATCATTATCCAGGATAGAACATATCCTGGCCACAATACAAGTCTCAGTAAATTAAAAAATATTGAAATCATACAATGATTCTTTACCCCCCACACCACCATTGAATGAAAGTAGAAATCTATAATAAGAAGAAATATAAAATTCACAAGTGTGTGAAAATTAAATAACATACTCTTAAACAACCAAAGGGTTATAGAAAGAATCACAAGGGAAATTAGGAATAACTTTTTTTTAAAAGATTTATTTATTTCCCCCTCCCCCCATTGTTTTGAACTCACTGTCTGCTCTCTGTGTGTTCTTCTGTGTCTGCTTGTCTTCTCCTTTGGTGGCACTGGGAATCAATCCTGGGATCTTCCGGAGTGGAAGAGAGGCATTCAATCTCTTGCACCACCTCAGCTCCCTAGTCTGCTGTGCCTCTTATTGTCTATCCTCTGTGTTGCATCACCTTGCTGCACCAGCTCTCCAGGTGGGCCAGCACTCCATGTGGGCCAGCTTTCTGCTTGGGCCAACTTGCTGTGCAGGCCAGCTTGTCTTTCACCAGGAGGCCCTGGGAATCGAACCCTGGACCTTCTATATGGTAGATATCACTTGATATCTACCAGGAATAACTTTTTAAATTTTTTTATTAGAGAAATTGTGAGCTTACAAAACAATCATGCATAATGTGCAGAATTCCCAAGAAAAAGAAATAAAAGCATCCAAATCGGAAAGGAAGAAGTAAACCTTTCCCTATTTGCAGATTACATGATCCCATACATCACCCCACCACCAATAACTTGCATTGTTGTGGAACATTTGCTACAAATTATGAAAGAACATCATCAAAATATTACTGCTAACTATAGTCAAAAGTATTTTTTCCACAAACCGCCCTATTAATAACATTCTTCCAAGAAGAATTAACATCAAACCCACTCAAATACTTCCAAAATATTGAGGAAGAGGGAACACTTTCTAATTCACTCAATGAGGCCACCATCACCCTCATACCAAAGCCAGATAAAGATACTAAAAGAAAAACATATTACAGACCAATATCTCTTATAAATATAGATGTAAAAATGCTGAGTAAAATACTAGCAAACGGAATCCAAGAGCACATTAAAAGAATTATATACCATGATTAAGTGAGATTTATTTTAGGTATGCAAGGGTGTATTAACATAAGAAAATCAATTACTATAATACACCACATTAACAGAATAAAGGGTAAAACTTCATGTTCAAAGACCTAAATATAAGAACCAGAACTATCAAGCTCCTAGAATAAATTATAGGGAAGCATATTCATGACCTTGTGTTAGGCAATGGTTTCTTAGACTTTACACTCAAAGCACAAACAACAAAAGAAAATATAGATAATGGGACCTCATTAAAATTAAAAAACATAGCAAAACACTTTTATGCCTTGAAGGACTTTATACTGAAAGTAAAACAACTTACACAATGGGTAAAACTATTTGATTAAGTTTTAATATCCAGAATATAAAGAAATCCTTCAACTTAACAACAAAAAGACAACCCAATTGAAAAATGGACAAAGGACTTGAAGACATTTTTCCAAAGAAGATCTACAAATGGCCAAAAAGCACATGAAAAGATATTCAGCATCATAGCCATCAGGTAAATGCAAATGAAAACCACAATGAGATACCATTTCATGCCCGCTGTAATGGCTACTATTAAAAACTAGAATAACTCTAACCAATAAAAAGTCCTTATTTTTAAAACATGAGGAAAATGAGAACCAAGGAAGGTGAAATCTTTTGGTTAAGATCTTTGTTTAGAGGCAGTACTATGACCAGAAACTATATCTCAAGGCTCTAGGTCATACTCTTTCCATGGTATTAATTCCCCATTGTCTGTGTCCATTTGCTCTGTGATCTTCTGTGTCTGTTTCTTTTAGTTTTCTCTTCTTGTTCTTCCCCTCCAGGCTTTCACGGGATTCATTCCTGGGGACCTCCGATGTGGGAGAGAGGTACCCTATCGCAAGCACCACTTCAGTTCCTGGTTGCTGTCGCGTCTCACCTTGACTCTCCCCTGCATCTCTCTTTTTGTTGTGTCATCATCTTGCTGCATGGCCCGCCGTGCGGGCCTGGTTCGCTGCATGGACCTGGAAAGCTTTTACAAGGAGGCCCTGGGGATCGAACCTGGGTCCTCCCACATGGTAGATGGAAGCCCAATTGCTTGAGCCATGTCTGCTTCCCGATATTAATTTTAAAACACATTTATTAAGATTCTGATATATGAACCTTAATTCTAGTGACTTGGTTCATTAAAGCATTGAATATAATTTTCCATTCATATAAATAACAAAGAATGAAAATATAACCAAGATACCAAGATTTCAGAATGCAGTTCTATTATGAGTCAAGCCTCATTTCCAGTAAATATTCTTTCTTTAATCTGTGAAATATATTTGGCACACCCAGTGCTTAGCTAAACATTTGAGTATCTTTGACATGTAGATGGACATTTTGTGCAAAGATAAATCTTTCAAAAATGGAAAGGAACAAATATTTTTTCCATTGAATGTTTTAAAAGGAATCTTTTATTTGCTTACTGATCTGAATGTGTCAACTTCTAGGCTCAGTGTGAAGCTTAAAAACATACTGTAGAGATTAAGAACTCCACATGTGCAAATGAGTAAATATAATTCACATGGAAAACCAAAATAAGGACTCTGAGATCCATTCTGCAAACCATTTAACTACTATTTCTTATTTAGCACCAAGTTCAGTTTCTGCTTATAGCAGGCATTTGCAAAATACAATGAAATAGTTTTTTTTTTAAAAAAGACTGAATTTCTAGATAACTAAAACACCTTTCTTACTTGTTTTTCATACTTCCTACCAATAGGATATAAGTAACTACATTCCTGTCTATTTGCCTTATCTTAATGACATTGGAAATATTAATTATTTTAGAATGACTTTCACATGAGGCAATTAGGAGGTTTTGACATTCTAAAAACCTCATTTAAAATCTGGGGGGAAAAGCCCCAAATATAGTACTAACCACAAGGCTAAGCTGCCAAGTCCTGACTAAAATCACAGTTCTGCTTTAAACTGTAACAATATGTGTGCTTTCTAAGTCTAACGTGATTATTGATTAGGTCTCCTTGTGAGAGTCCAAAGCCTGTAAATATGGTTACTGTCTCGATTCACATAGGGATATACCTATTTTAGGACCATCTTCAGATTCCTCATCAGCTCCCTTAACAAAACATTGAGGAAACTGAATTAGCAACTCATTTCACCAAAAATAATCAACTCTTAGAATGGACCTGTCAGAGGAGGCCTAAGGAGAATCATCTCCTGCACTTAAAAAAAGAGAAGACCGAGATCACACATGTGGTCATTGACAGAGCAGAATCTGGTTAATGCTCCTGAATTACTAATTCTCTCTCTTTTCCACAACTTCATAGCTAAGCTAAAAGCTGTTTCTTTCTTCTTTCTCTCATGTCTTTAGGACATAAGGAGCATTTTATGGCAGAGATCATAAAAACAAAAGTCTAATATATGTGTGTGCTTGTGTGTGTATGCACATGTAAATATACATAAGTAAACAGAGGGAGAACTAGAAAAGTTTACAGTTGAAATTCATGTCTTCTGCTTTTAGTCACCAGCTGTGTCATATGAGGATACTGTCCGTATTATCTTTTCAGAATCATCACATTTAGAAATCATAATCAACCACCCTACCTAGGTTTATAATAATTGTCATAGACCAACTCTCACTCAACCTTCCTTGGAGTAAACTTTGTCCAGTAGCTAAGACCTCCATAGGTCTTTCTAAAGTGTCTTTCATTTCTAGAGTCAAATTTCGTGCATTCCCAAGAAAATCCCAGAGCTCACTGTGCTACATTATGTCCTTTGTTCTGGTAACTAATGCTATTTAATTCTGTGTTGTGAGATTTGAGATTTTCAAAAATACAAAAAATCAGTTTGTTCCCCTTTTCATTTTTTCTTTTACTTATAAATTTTTCTTTGATTTCTATCTTTGAAATACAGGATTCATGTATTGATATTCCCCATTATTTGGCTAGAGAATTATCAAGGGTAGTCTCTTTTCTAAGTATTACCTTTCTTATTACTGGGAATTTAGGGGTCAAGTTAAACACAAGAGATATAAACTATTATTTTATTCTCATTCATTTCATTTCAAGTAGGACATTAGCAAGGGGTCAAATGCTTTTGACAGAAACAAGCCACATTGATGATATGTTTGCTGGAAATCTATCAGTTACTATACATTTGATATAACATGACCAATTATTTTAAATAATATATTTATTATTGTAGGGTTGAAAGAAGGGAAATGGAAAAGTAATTCAGGGGGGAGCAGATATAGCTCAGTGGTTGAGCACCTGCTTCCCATGTACAAGGTCCTAGGTTCAATCCCTGGTACCTCCTAAGAAAATAATTTCAGAAAGGGGAAGTAAAAATTTTAATAATAGTGACAATAGTCATCATTTGCCATATGCCCGCTATATTTTAATGAAGAGTATAAGTCAGGGAGTGACATAACTTGTTTTATGTTGCTTTACATTATTTTGGTTGCATGGTGGAGAATGGCTGGGGAAGGTAGGTGGGATGGCTCTAGACAAGCAGAAATACAAGTTAGAATACTACTTTTGTAGTCAAGGAATGACATAGTCATACTTGCAATAAGAATGCAGAAGCAGGGGTCCAGCTGTAGCCTAGTGGATAGGGCGCCAGTTCACCACATGGGAGGCCCCGGGTTCGGTTCCCGGGGACCTCTCCAAAGCGAGCAGACTGCCTTGAGAGGGCAAGCTGCCATGGGCGGGGCAGAGCCACCATGGGCAGGGCAAAAAGTTGCCACAGGCAGGGCAAAGCCACCACGGGCAGGGCAAGTCGCCCGCGAACAGAACAGAGCCGCCTGTGAGCAGGGCAAGCCGCCTGCATGGTGAGAAGACTTGGTGGGTCGCCGCAACGGGGGGAGACAAAGAAGACACAAAAGAACACAAAAATGAACACAGCAAGAACAAGCAGAAAGGGGGGGG
>PVKH010002225.1:0-27760 GCA_004027955.1 Chaetophractus vellerosus
TGAGCCTGTGTTCCCACGGTGACATAGCATCTTGCTCCACAAACAGTGAGGTGAAACGAGAGAATTTTGGAGTCAGTCTTCTGGAGTAAGCACTCTCTCTGCTCTGTGACTGAAAAGACTTGTTATTTTCCCCAATTCCTAGGATTGTTGTGAATTAATACCTGCAGAGCACCTTAGTAGAGTGCCTGGCACACAGATTGTGTCCCAGAATTTGCTGCTGTTTTAATTAATATGTTGAGTTGGCCTGACTTTTAAAACTACATTTAGTATACTTCAAAGTCAAATTCTAGGCCTAAAAATAACTTTCTGACAGTATCCACTGAGGCATGGTCTCTTATGGTCTCCTATTTCACCATATTCTATGTTATAGCAATGATTTGCTAGAGCACTGTGATGGTTTGAAGCTGTCTGTACCCCAGAATATTATGTTCTTAAAGTGCAACTCTATCGTAAGTAGGTCCTTTACTTAAGTTAAGGAGTGGCCTTAACTTACTGGAGTCCTTTATAAATGGGATGAATAAGGAGAAAGAGAAAGCCATGGAAGCAAGAAACTGAAAGCAATGAAACTTGGAAGAGAAGAGAGAGACCAGCAGATGCCACGATGTGCCATGCCATGTGCCAAAGGAGTCCAGGGTTGTCGATTGCCTGTCTTCAGGAGGAAGGTATTGTCTTGATGATGCTTGATTTGGACATTTTCACAGCTTCTGAACTGTAAGATCATAAGCTAATACATCCCTGTTGTAAAAGCCAACCCATTTCATGGTATCTCCATTTTGGTAGCCCAGCAGACTAAAACAAACATCTATAATAAATGAATCAAAACCAGATCATTCATTTGGCTGCCTCATTGGCATAACAAACTAGAAAAGTCAGTGACATTTTTAGTCTGTATCTTCTCAATATGGAGATATGACTAAAGATAATGGTAAAATATTTCAGAAATATAATGGTAAAATATTCATAAAACATTGCTAATGTCATTTTAGTATTACAACTGGAACTTCCAATATTTTCTATATATTTCAAGGAACATTTAAGGATAGAGAAGGAGGCCCATGGCAATTCACCTTTTGCTTAATATCACTGGATTTGGAGACTGTGGTTGGCTGAATTTTAAAGAAGGTTTTCCAAGATTCCCATCTTCTGGTTATTGAAACACTGATCTAGGTAATGCTGTGAGAACATTTTGTAAATATAATTCAATTGCCAAATTATTTGACCTTAAAATATAGAGGTTATGGGGACCAGCTGTAGCTCAATTGGTAGGGCCCTGGTTTACCACATGGGAGGCCCCGGGTTTGGTTCCTGGGGCCTCCTGGTGAAGGCAAGCCGCCCCCGCGGTGAGCTGACTCAGCGGGATGATGCAGCAGGGGACAAGCAGACACAGAAAAATGCAAAGCAGATGAACACAGCGAGCACAAGCAGCAAGGGGGGATATATAAATAAATAAAAATAAATCTTTAAAAAATATATAGAGAGGTTATCCAGGTGGAGGTGACCTATCAAATGAGCTCTTCAAAAGCAGAGTTTTCTCTGTATAGCATTAGAAGAGGAAGTCAGAAAGATTAGAAGCACAAGAAGACTTCAACATGCTATTGTTGGCTTTGAAGATGGAGGGGCCATTTGATGAAGAATGTGGGCATCCTCTAGAAGATGAGAGTAACCCTTAACTGGAAGCCTGGGAAAAGAGACTTCAGTCCTACAACCACAAGGAACTGCACTCTTCCAGAAAACTGAGTGAGTTCAAAAGTAGATTCTTCTCCATCTCCTCCAGATAAGAGCCCAGCCAGCTGACACCTTGATTTTGGCCTTGTGTGAAAAGAAGTCCTGAGGAAAGGACCCAGTTGAGTCATAGGGGAATTCTAACCTATAGAAGCTATGAGATAATAAATGGGTGTTATTTTAAGCTGCTAATCTGTGGTAATTTGTTAGGTAACAATAGAAAACTAATAACATTCAAATCAAATTTATTTTTTAGTCTGGTTCATAAAATTGTAGTCATGAGGGAGTGTATCTTTAAAGAACAAAAACTCCTCAACTAGTTTTTAAATGTCAGATTTGTGGCAGTTGATGGTTTTATGATTATTTTATTTTAAGCGTTCCAACTTTTGGAGTGTATTCTGATTAAATCCATGATTAGGGGCCGGCTGTATAGCCCAGTGGATAAGGGCGCCGGTACACCACATGGGAGGCACCGGGTTTGGTTCCCGGGGACCTCTCTGAGCGGGCAGACAGCCTTGAGAAAGGCGAGCCACCGTGGTGGGGCAAAGCCACTGTGGGCAAGGCAAAAAGCCACCACGGGCAGGGCGGAGCCACCACAGGCATGGCCAGTCACCCATGAAACACAGAGCTGCTGCCTGCGAATCACGGAGCCGAGCAGCCCGCAAAGCATGGAGCTGTGCTGCCCATAAAACACGGAGCGGAGCCGCCCGTGAAACGGAATGGAGCCACCCACGAGCGGGGCGAGCCGCCTGTGCAGAGGGCTGACTCGGCACGTTGCCACAAAAACGGGAGACAAGAAGCAGACATAGAAGAACACAGAAGAATGGACACACAACAAGAGCATGCAGAAAGGGGGGGGCAGTATGTAACAACAACAAAAAAAATGGATAAAAGTAAATAAATAAATCTTAAAAAAAATAATAAAAAATAAATAAATCCATGATTAGCTTTCCTCCATCAGCCTCAAGCAAATTTACATATATTTTCATTATTAAAGACATATTGATGTTTTTTTTCTTTGAAATTGAAATAAGAAAACACTCATGCATCTAACTGTTACTCTGTTACATTGCAGGAATTCTGGTTTTAGCTGTAGAGTCTACAATTGATGACATGTGGTAAGTGATGTGACGTAAGGAGAAAAATTCAGATAATTTAGACTAAGAAATATATTTGAAAGACAGAAATAGTTGAAAATAAAAATATATAGTACATGATTTTCGATGTTGGAGGTGTATTGCCAAATAACAGTCTCATTTTTTACTTTACTATATGAATTCAGAAATAGATTATGCAATAATGAAAAAGTTTGATATTATTATACCATCTTAGTGGAGAATCATGCACACTCTCCAACACTGTTGGTGAAAGTGTAAGTGGGTATATGTTTGAAGGACAATTTAGTAACATTTATTAAAATTTAAAATGATAAATTCTTTGAGAATTTGCTTTCTATGAATTTATCCATAGATACACCCTCACATGTACACAAAACTATTTATAATCAAGCCAGAATATTCTTTGCAGTGTTGGTGTAAATAAAAATAATATAATGTACATCCAAGTAACGGACTAATAAATGGCTTTCAGAAGCAGTAGATCATATAGAAAGATAAGCAGGAAATATTTTTAGGTTATACAGGCCAGATAATAGTGATTATCTTTTGTGTTAAAGTAATTGCTTATTTACATGTACAGATACATACATAATGGTAATTTATACATGCATTTAGCACATGCACAGACCCTTTATTGGGTAACAGAGGGAAAATTTCTTGTGTGTATGATTTGTTTCTCATGGAAAACTTGTAAAAAAATGCAGGAAACAATTGACAGTAGTTAACTTCATATACATTTGTAGGGAGTGGAACTTGGGATCTGGACTTGGAAAGAAACTCATCTTTCATGTATGTACTTTAGTTGTCTTTCAGTCTTTTACACTGTGCCTGCATAAGGACCATACATTTTAGAAAGATCAGTTCTCCTTAAGGTGGTCCTCAGCTTCTTCCCTAGTGGAGGTATCATATCATCTTCGATATTTTCTTTTTTATTTTATTTTCACAGACCCAGAAATGTACCAAATAAATAGTCATTTTAGCAAAGATTTAAAATGAGTTGATAGTTCTTTAAGATGAGAACATGTTATCATTCAAAAACTGAAAATTAAGTCTATTATTGTTGGAGATTATTTGCATATTATGATTATACTGAATATTTCACCACAAGACCATTATAATTTTCAAATACTTTATTCTTATTTTCACACTCTTTTAATGAATTAAGGAAAAAGAACATGCATCAGTGAAAAAAATGAATAGAAAAGTTTAGTTTAAAAAGCTCAATCTTGGCAAAAGACCTAAAGTATTCATATTTTATTTTCCTTCATAATATACTTAATTTGAAGTTATATAGGATATAAATCCCTAAAACTTACAAGTTGCATGTAACTTCATAAGAATATAAATGAAATATTTCCATCATTTAATTTTGTTCTTTCTGTATGTCTTGCAGGCTTACTCTTAACTTACCTGGCATTTTCTTAGATTACTAAATTATCATTATATGTTAATACTTTTAGTCATATTTTCTGTAATCATATCATCTTGCAGACAATGATTTGAAAATATGCAGCTTTTTTTCCCCAAAAGAGCAGGAAGAATTGTTTTGTTATAATAGGCATCATGGTGCTAACCATTATGTAAAATTAGACAAGATTCCCAATAGGCAAACGAGGTAGACACATGTATGCTTGAGGAGTTTTGCTGAGATTGATAGGATTTCCATCCAATCGAATGTCCTCTAAGGCCTTACGAATATAGGTCAAATTTTTAACATTGCAGAATGTATCTTCATGCATCTCAAGGATGTTGTTATTCTAAAAAGGATGAAAATAAATTATAAGACAAGATATAATAATCCTTAGTTTTGAATAATAGCATAGTATACCTATTTTGCTTAACCCTCATTCTTATTCTTTTTTTCCTTCCCTAATTCAAAATACTTATGTGATGATTATATGCCAAGTACTTTCTAGGCAATGGGCATAAATCAATGGACAAAATAGACATGCTCTGGTCTTTATGCAGCTTATAATTCAGTAGGGAAAATATAAGATAAAAAGGTGAGAAAGCAAATTTATAGAGAAAAGGTAGTTCCAAAACATGACGAATGCTATGAAGAAAAGATAGTGACTGTGAAAAGTTATTTCAAGAGATAGCAGTATGCTTAGAATGGAATGAGGAGAAGATAAGGACATGGAAAGAGCCAAGTAAATAACATCCCTGGCAAAGATAACAGCATGTTCAAGGTCCTATGGAATTAGTATGGAATGTTCAAAGAATGGGGAAAATGTCAACATGGCTGAAGTGAAGTGAGGGAGGAAAAAAATATCAGAAGATAAGCAAGGCCCTGGACTGGATTTTTTTTTTTGGTAGCTATATTAAGATATACTTCACATACCATAAAATTCACCCATTTAAATTATATAGGTCAGTGGTTTTTAATATAATTTGCAGAATTGTGCAATATTACCACATCTAGTTTCAAAACAATTTCCACACCCCAAAAAGAAACCCATGCCCATTAGTAGTCACTTCCCATTTGCCCCTTCCCTCTGCTTCTGGCAACTGGAAAGCTACTATGGTTTTGCTAGTCTGGATATTTCACATAAATATGATGTGGTCTTTTCTGACGTTTTCTAGTTAGAATCAAGTTTTTAAGGTTCATTGATGTTGTCGGATGTATCAATTCTTCATTCTTTTTTATTACCCAGTAGTATTCTATTGTATAGATATACCACATTTATTTAGCCATTCAACAACAGAGGGATATTTGGGTTCTTTCCACTTTGGGGCTTTTATGAACCATGCTGCTATGAATAGTTGTATACAAGTTTTTGTGTGGGCATATGTTTATCTTGAGTGTATACCTAGGAGTTGTATTGCTGGCTCATATGTTAACTCTATGTCATATGTTAACTCTATGTGGAACGGCCAAACTGATTTTCAAAGTATCGGCACCATTTTACTTTCCAACAGCAATGTGTGAGGGTTCCAATTTCTCCACATCCTCTTCAACACTTATTGTCTGTCTTTTTTATTACAGCTATCCTAGTGAATATGAAGTAGTGTCTCATTTTTTTGTGGTTTTGATTTGTGTTTCCCCAAAGACTAAAGATTTTGAGCAAGTTTTCATGTGCTTATTGACCATCTGTATTATTTTTTGGGGGGGAAATGTCTATTCAAATCCTTTCCCTATTTTTTAAACAAGGTTATTTGACTTTTTATTGAGGTCTTGGGAGTTCTCTATATATTATGAATACAAGTCCCTGGTCATATATATGATTTGCAAATATTTTCTCCAATTCTGTGGGTTGCATTTTTACTTTCTTTTTTACTGTTGTTGTTGTATCCATTTTTACCCACCTTGAGATGGCTTCCACGTCTGTTTGCTCATTGTTTTTGCTCATTGTTTGCTTGTTGTTTTTGCTCCTTGTCTGCTTGTTGCCTGCTCGTTGCTTTTTGCTCATGATCTTCTCATTGTCTATTTGTTTTTTCTTTAGGAGGCACTGGGAACCAAACCCAAGATCTCCCATGTAGGAAGTGGGCACTCAGCTGCTTGAGCCACATCCACTCCCCCTATTTTTACTTTCTTGATGGTGTACTTTGAAGTATATTTTTAAAAAAATTTTTGGTGTTGCCAACTTATTCATTTCTTCATTTGTCACTTGTGCTTTGGTGTAATATCTAAGTAACCATTGCCTAGTTCAAGGTCATGAAAATGTACTCTTTTGTTTTTTCCTAAGAGTTATTCATCTTATCTCTTACATTAAGGTGTATGATCAGTTAATGTTTGTATATGGTGTGAGGTAGGGGCCCATCTTCATTCTTTTGCATGTGGACCTCCAGTTTTCTGAGCACCATTTGTTGAACAGATTATTCTTTCCCTCACATCTCATTGTCTTACATATTTATCAAAAAGCAATTGGTGAGAAATGTAAAGGTTTATTCTTGGACTCTCAATTCTATTCCATTGATCTCTGTATATCCTATAAAAGTGTCACAGTATTTTGATTACAGTTAAGTTTTGCAGTATGTGTGAGTCTTTCACTTTGTTCTTCTTTATCAAGATTATTTAGGCTATTCTGGGTCACTTGGGTTTATGTATGAATTTTGCAATCAGCTTGTCATTTTCTGCAAATCAACACAGCTGGGATTTTGCTAGGAGTTATGTATGCATTAACTTTGTAGGTCAATTGGGTGAGTGCTTTAGTTTGCCAGGGTTCTTATGGCAAATACCACACACTGTTTGGCTAGAACAATGGAATTTACTGCTTCACAGTCTTGGAGGCTAGAAACCCAAAATAAAGGTTGGGCAAGGCCATGCTTTCTCCAAAGAATTCTGGTGATGGCACTCTTCCAATATATGGCAATCTCTCTCTCATTCTCTGGCTTATGCTGACTTTGGTTTGTTTTGGTTTTTACTTCTGTGTCCAATTTCCTTTGAACTTCAAGCCATATTGGATCATGGCCCACCCTTATTCAATTTGGACTCATCTAAATAGCATCTTTGAAGATCCTACCCACAAATGAATTCACACCTTAATAGAGAATAACATCATCAAAGGTTGTATTTACAAATGGGTTCACACTCACAGTACCTGAAGTTAGAATACAAACATGTTTTTTGTGTGGGACATGAATCAATCCCCAGTAGGGAGTATTGTCATCTTAATAATATTAAGTCATACAAAGGGGTAGTTTTCCTTTATTTTTGTCTTCCTTAATTCTTTCAACTCATTATAGCTTTCACTATACAAATCTTATACTTCTTTTGCTAAATTTATTCTTAGGAATTTATTATTTTTGTGGTTCTTAAAAATGGATTCCTTTCTGAATTTATTTCTGGATTGTTCATTGCTAGTGTATAGAAATATAATTTATATTTGTAGATTGATCTTGTAAACTGCCACATTTGCTGAACTCCTTTTTTAGTTCAAATATTTTTTAGTGAACTCTATGGTATTGTCTACATTTAAGATCTTGTCATCTGAAAATAAAGATAATATTACTTTTCTGAAAGTAGTACTGAAAATAGAACACTTTTATTTTAAGTTTTTTAAATGATTTTATCAAAAAAGAGTGTTGCATTTTTTCCAAATATTTTTGCATCTGTTATGATAAGTATTTTTTATCTTTTATTCTATTATTATAATATATTACATTGGTAGATTTTCAGAAATTAAGACAACCTTCAGTTCCTTAATATCCAAGCATATTAAGGTCATGGTGTATAATCTTTTTTTTTTTTTTTTGGTTTTGTTGGATTCAGTTTGCTAGTTTTATGCTGAGGATTTTAATATCTACATTCATAAGGACTATTGGTATGTAGTTTTTCTAGTGATGACTCTAATATTGGTATCAGGGTAAGCCTGGCCTCACAGAATGGGTTGAGAAGTGTTACATCCTCTTATACTGTTTGGAATATTTAACAAAGGATTGGTGAAATTCACCTGTGATTTCACTTGAGATTTGGTTTTACTTTATTGAAAGTTTTTAAATTACTAATCCCACCTCTTTCCTTGTCATAGGTCTATTCAAATTATCTATTTCCCCTTTAGTCAGTTTCAGTAGTTTGTGGATTTCTAGGACTTTGTCCATTCCATATAAGTTATCTATTTTGTTGGCAAGTAGTTGTTTGCAGTAGTCTATCGTTATAATTTTTATTTCTGTAAGATTGGCAACAATGCCCCCTCTTTCATTCCTGATTTTAATAATTTGACTCTTCTCTATTTGTCTTGGTCATTCTAGCTAAAGGTTTTCCAATTTTTTGTTCTTTTCAAAGAACTAACTCTTGTTTTTGTTGATTATCTCTATGCTTTTTTATACTACATTTTATTTATTCATGCTCTAATATTTATTATTTCCTTCCTACTGCTTGCTTTGGGTTTAGTTGTTCTCTTTTTTCTTCTTAAGATGGAAAGTTAGGTTATATATTTGAGATCGTTCTTCCTTTTAAATATAGCCATTTACAGCTTTAAATCTCTCTATAAATGCAGCTTTAACTCTATCCCATACAGTTTGATATACAATGTTTTTGTTTGTATTTGTTTCAGACTGTTTTAGCTTCCTTGGCTGCTCAAGCAAATGCCATCAAAGTGATGGCTTAAACAATGGGAATTTATTTGCTCACAGTTTTGAGGCCAAGATAAAGTCCAAATCAAGGCATCATCAAAGCAATGCTTTCTCCCCAAAGACTGTGGCTTTCTGGGGCTAGCTGCCTGCGATCCTTTGTCTTTAGCTTGTCATATGACAAGGCATATGGCAGTGTCTTTGGGTCTCTTCCATCTCTTACAATTCCATTGATATTCAACTCTGGCTGCTCCCTCTGAGGCTTTCTCTGTCTAAATTTCATTCCACTTATAAAGGACTCCAGTTTTGGGATTAAGACCCATCTTAACTGAGGTGGGCCACACCTTAACTGAAACAACCTCATCAAAAGGTCCTACTTACAATGGGTTCAGAGCCACAAGAATGGCTTAATATATACAAATACATTAATCAAAGATTAATAATCAATATATTATATTAATATATAATAATCAATATGTTAATCAATAATTAATATAGATATAATAATCAATATAGATTTGGTGTACTAGATTTTAAACTCAGTTTCTCCATTTGTCAGTTGTTTATGTTGGGCATGTAATTCTATGTGTCTTCTTTCTCATCAGTAGAAGTGGGGGTTATGATGGTACCTTATCACAGAGTTTAAAGGGATAAAATAAGATTATACATGTGAAACCTGATTACTAGAATAATTCAGTCCAGGGGCATGTGCTCAATAAATGTTAACAGGGGCCGGCTGTAGCCCAGTTGGTAGAGCGCTGGTTTACCACATAGGAGGCCCCAGGTTCTGTTCCCAGGGTCTCCTCGAGCAGACAGACCGCCTTGAGAAGGCAAGCCGCCACGGGCAGGGCAAGCCGCCGCAAGGAGGCAGGCCACCGCGCAGTGAACTGACTCGGCAGGTCGCCCCAGTGGGGGGAGACAAGCAGACACAGAAGAACGCAAAAATGAACACAGCAAGAACAAGCAGAAAGGGGGGATATGTAATAAATTTTTAAAAATTAAAAAAATTTTTTTTTAAATGTTAACATATTTTCTTACTAGAAGATAAGTACAACTTTGCAGAGGATCACCAAATTGAAGCTTAAGCTTAGTGTTCCTTGCTAGCTATTACAGTGATATAAATGCGAGCTGTGCAAACAATGCAAAGAATTTCAAACAATTTCAGACAATATATTAATTGTTGACACAATGTAACTGTGTGCAGTAAAACATCTTGTATTGATAGGTTATCATTTGGTTTATAATGAGAATGGTATTCTCACTATCTCTTTGAAGAACCCTTAGCCTAGGATCAATCTACACACTGATTTGAGTGACTCATTTGTTTAGTCAATGATTGAATAACAGTCATAATTTGTTTATTGTGAGCTAGGCATTATGGAAGGTCTTGAAGGTGCAGTGATTAATAATATATGTGTCCTGAACTCTAATAGCTCATACACTAGTTGAGACACACATGGTATAAAAATAGTTGAAATATATTAAGATAAGTGTCATGATGTATGTTTGTCTAAGTACAATGTTAACACAAGTTAGGCAAAATACTTTTTGTTTTCTTTTAGAAAGGAGTGTGAATTTTTAAGAAGGCCTAATACATGTGAAAATGTGTGACTCTTGAAAGATAAGTAAGGATTCTCTAGATAAGGAGTTTGCTAGACAGGGTATTTGGCAATAGAAGAGGACTGTGATTAAGGCATAAATGCCCTTCTCTGTGGTCTCATCCAAACCATTTGACCTTCTTTTCTTGTAAAAGCAAAGAGGATGAGCTAGTTACTCCCTAAATTCCTTTTAACACTCTAATCATTCAAAAGCAGCTGCAAGTGAGAAGAGAAATGAAACTGGAGCAAGACCCGAGAGATAGTAACAAGGATGAGGAATAATGCAAATGTAGTGCCTATTTTCTCTGCTATTCCCTATGATAGGTAATATATGTTTTTAATAATAATTATGCTTCACATTTAAGTTCTCATCATATATAGGAACTCTACTACCCACTTTTTATGTTTTATCATTTAACCCTCCCCAACACGCCATACCTTTATTACAAATGAGAAAACTGAGAGGCAGGGGATTTCAGAAATGGGTCTGGTCATTAAATAATGTTGGGTCTGGAATTTTCAACTAGTGTTTCTGGTTGTGCTAAGGCCTTCATTTTTAACTGCTATAGTATATGTTGGCAAAAATTTTCAAATGAATCAGAAAAGGGAATTTTTTATATGAGTATTAAATATATATATATATAAACTGAAGACTGTAAATTAAAAACAACTTTATACTGGACTTTGGTGAGGTGTTCTTGAACAATGAATATTTTGAAAGGTGAACTCAATGTTTTTTAAAACTTAGAATAGGGAACATAAAACCAATTACTTAAAAAATAACCTATTATTATATATACAAGCACATTGTGTATAAATATAACATCAAAGACCGGTTATTTTGTAGAGTCAACATCATCACAGACAACAGTAATAAAATTTAATTCATAATTGGAACACACGTTTCATTATTTTTTTGAGAATTCCCTTGAAAATCATCACTCCTGTCACAAAGAAGGCAAGGAATCCATATATTCATAGACTTCAGTCCCCAAGGGTGGGGGCCAATCCAGGAACAGATGAGGGCTAGAAAGCCATACACATTAAGAAGTAAATACACCCAAAATACGCCAAAAAACCAGACATGTATTCAAGACTCATACAAGCATGTACATAAAAGACATCATAATGTATATAAAGATACATGTTAACAGGAAAAAAGGAAAAGACACAGAAGAATACACAGGGATCAGAAACCAGTCCTCTAATAGCAAGGTTGCTTTTTGTAAAGGCCTTCAGTTTTTCTGTGGAGAAGATTGTAATATTGCACTATAATGTCTGTTCAAGTATACAGTAGATATCTTCGCTACAGATTTATTCCACAGATGAAATTAATACAGAAAGTTGATTACAGCTGTAAGCCAGAAGTTACTTACACATGAAATTAATAATTTATCTTTTTTTGTTTTAACAATAAAAAATGTTTGTTGCAATTGAACATTTTTTAATCACTTGGGTGTAAAATGAAATATATTTCGAAATACTAGATCATCAACATTTTTAGAAATGTGGTTTTACTTACTACTTCAAAGATAAAAATGTAGCTTAGTGATAATTAAAATAAGCCCAAACTTTTGAAAAAAAAACAAAATAACACATTCATTTCAATCCAGAGAGATGGAGATTTATCTCTTAGCTGATGGAAATGCCCTAGGAATGAATTTAATTCACTATTTAAAACCTGAAGTCAAAAGCTGAAATTGACATTTTCCCCATTTAAACTTAGTAATTAAATTAGAATTTTCTTTTTCCCTTTTATTTTCTATTTTTAATCCTTTCATATTTCTTCATTAGGTGGAGCTTTCAATTTTTTTCCCCAAAGATGCTTTCTGTGCCAAACAGATGCGTTATGAACTGGCAAGGAAGAGAAATGAAAGCTAAGGTTAATGGAAATAGATCAGGATGGATAAGGTCAGGAGTGCACTTCTACTTAGATTGAGAGAGAGAATGAGCTAGAGAGAGAAGAAAAAGAAGGGAAAAAATTGTCACAGTATATCAACATGCCCTTATAAATAGTTTTTTTGTGTCCTGGACTTTCTTTTGTTTGATTTTTTTTTTCCCTGGAGCTGTTGGGCACACCATACTGGTAGAAACCTACCTGGAGGTGAAGGGCCCGTAGGTTTTCTGGGAGTGGCAGAGGAATATGGTCCAAGTTGTTATCGGTGAGGTAGAGATGATGCAGGTTATACATATCCTGTAAACATTCCAAACATAGGAATTCAACCAAAATTGTTGGTGCCACAGTTGTACTTCTATTTCCTAACCCATGCAACTATTTGTAAAATAACAAAAACTGTCTAGGTTTTGTTTCATAAAGTTGAGGTGGATTAGTTTTTCTCAATTACTATACAATTCAAATGAGTTTGGAAGAAGTGTCTATAAACTAATATTTCTTCATGAAGGTGAAAATTGTTTCTCAATCTCTGTGAAGAACTTTGCTTTTCCCATTCTAAATTTTACAGTGTAAGCAAGGAAGTTACTTCCCATGGAAGGGATTTTGAAGAATTGGGTGAGCAATAGCAAGAAGTATGGACAAGTGAAACTGGTATAACTTTCCAAGGATTAAGCAGGGCTAGAAATTGTAGAGAAAATTTGTAGAGGTAAATTTATTGGAATTGAGTTTAAAGTATGATGCTACAGCTTTGTTTTCTCATGAAGACACTGATGGATAAGGAGTCTTCAGACTGAGGAGCTGTTCTGAGCTGGAATAAAGATAGAAATGTATGAGCTACCAGTCTTGACAAAAACAACAGAAATAGGGTAAAAATAGCTTTCTAGTTCTGATGAGCATGGCATCCCAAAGATCAGGGCCCCTAACAGTGAATGGATGAATTCATGGAAGCACAACTAGTAAAGCATCTTAAACAATGCAGAAGACCCTAGAAGAGCAGGAGTAAAATTCTTCATTTTTTTTCCCTAAAAATTATTCAGAGATAAGAACAACAACAAACAACTGATGGTTTCTGCTAAGAGGCCACACAGCATAGTGATTTAAGAGCATGGCTCTGGAACAAACTGCTGGGGTTCAAACCTTGGCTTTGCCATTGACTACTGTGTAACATTGAACAAGTTAGTTATTCTTTCTGTGCCTCAGTTTATTTATCTGTAATATGGTGATAATAATAACCATTACTCACTATATAAAATTTAATTTTGATGGTGATTGCAATTAGTACAGAATTTGTAAATTTAAAGTGACTTGATTAATGTCTGCCCCACATAGTGTGTTTATTATTATTATGTGCTTTGCTTTTCTCATGAGGGTACATGCAAATATAAAAATGGTATAGTCTCTGCCTTCAAAAAGCCTGTGATGTTATAATAACATATAAAGTACCACACATTGTAATAAGTGCTAATTTTGATGTGCATACAAAATGTTATTAAAACCCAATGGAGAACATATATTCCAAGGTAAGGCCCACTGACAGGGTGCCGATTTCCTGGGATTGTCTGCCTTGCCTATAGTGTCTAGATGTCTCTAGAGCCCTCAGGAGCCCTCCTGTTTGAGGCACTGTTTACTGTGGCAGTCAATGAGATCCTCCTGAGATGTATATAAACAAAACCTCTGAAATGACCTCCCAACTCTCTTTGAAATCTCTTAGCCATAAAAATTCATTTGTATTTAATATTTTCCCCTTTTGGTCAATGTCTTTTTTTCCCTACACAAGGCTCTTCTGCCCCTTTTAATTGAACTTATAATTAGCTCTATATTCATTAAATTTGTGTCCCAGAGACTTAAATCATCCATCTGTTCATATGCTGGTTGAGTCCTGAATCTCAGCAAAGTTGCAACATCTACTCTCCAGTTCATTGGACTTGCCTAGGGCAACTAACAAAAGGATGATGATGGACAACTCCCATCCCAAAAAACAGAGTATCTACAACTGCAAATAAGACAGTTCCATCCATCTGCCCCATGGGATCTAAGCCTCCTCTCAATCAGGAACAGAGTGAGTGTCACCATCCCAAAATCCTCAAGATTGAGGGATGAATAAACATAAGGAAGGAATGCAACTATAGACCAAAGTAGACATTACTATTCCAGAAATGGAAGCACTTGTGCATTGATATAAAGGCAATGGTCACCAGAGGTTCTGAGAGAAGGGAGAGGAAAGAATAGGTGTAACATGGGGCATCTTTGGGACATTCGAATTGTTCTGCATGACATTGCAATGATAGATACAGGCCATTATAGATTTTGTCAAAACCTATAAAATTGTGTGGTGCAAAGTGTAAACTATAATATAAACTATAGACCATGGTTAGTAGCAATGCTTCAATATGTGTTCATCAATTATAACAAATGTACCACCCTAATGAAAGACGTTGTTAATGTGGAAAAGAGTGGGAGGGGAAGGGAATGGAGTATATGGGAATCCTGCTATATTTTCAAAAAAAGAAATAATAAAAATATAAAAAATAAAAGATATGCACAACTGGAGAGGAAAAAAAACCATAGTGGTGTCTTGTGCTTCTGGGAAAATATAATTTATGTATTTTCTCTATTCCTACCAATAAGCAAAACTAGAGATCCTGAGCATTGTATGTAAAACAAACATATGAAGTTTCTGAAAGGCAGAAAGAAGAGGGATACAGGCTTGGCACTTTGGGGCCCAAGGAATAACATGTTGGGGAGTTCCCAGGGTTTTCTTTCTGCTTCATGTACCCCAGACTTGGGCTGACACAAAAAGCCCAACAATCACCTTCTCTCTCTAGCCAAAGGACCAAGAAAGAGGCAGTCCAGCAAGACAGAAAAATTTTAGACAATAACTGCTCTACTCAAATCAAACACCATAGAAAAACTTTGAACTCACCTCCACCCATGCCAGCAAAGGCTGGGTAGGGAAATTAGACTTTCACCCTCATCAGGCTGAAACAAGGTATCCCAAACCCTCATCCACCAGGTTGCTGTTAGAGGAGGCTTAGTGGACAGACAGGACTTTCATCATTGCCCAGTGGTGAAGAGTTCACCTTCACCCCATCATTGGAAGTCACTTGAGGAGTGGTAACAAGGCACTTCTAACCTTCCCTCCCAGAGAGTTATCAGTGGAGGCCTAGTAGTAGGCAAAACTCCTACACTCACTCATCATTAATGAAGACCCTACATGTTTTAGGTGTTAGTAGAGGCTCGATGGGGAACCTGAACTTTTATCATGACTTGAAAGTAATAGAGAGCTCCCTCCTTTTCCTCGGGTGGATCGGAATTAGAGGAAGCCAGATATAAACAAAAGTTTTAAATGAAATCCAGAGTTTCAAAACATATAAATATGTCCAGGCTTCAATAAAAATGTCATTCTTCATACTAAGAACCAGGAAGATCTCAAACTGAATAAAAAGACAACCAGTTGATACTAATGCTAAGATGACAGAGCTATTAGAATTATTTGAGAAAGATTTTAAAGCAGCCACAATAAAAATTCTGCCATGAACAATTATGGATACAGTTGAAACAAATAAAAAATAAGAGTCTAAGCAAAGACAAAGGATCAGAAAGTGTCAGTAAAGAAAAATATGATATATAAAGATATAAAGAAAAAGCAAATGGAACCTTTAGACCTGAAAAAAATACAATAACAAATAAATGCGATGGATGGTTTCAACAGCATAATAGAAGGGGCTGAGAAAAGAATTAGAGAATATGAAGATAGGATAATAAAAATGAGCTAAACTGAACAAATATGAACAGAACCTCCAGAAACTGTGGAACTATAAAAACAGATCTTATATTTATAGCAGTGTCCTGGGAGGAAAGGATAAAGAGGGTAGGGCTGAAAAAACATTTGAAGAAATAATTGAGGAAAATGCCTCACATTTGGCAAAAGTCTTTACAAACCTACAGATTCAAAAAGCTGAGGGAAATAAGATAGAACAAAACAAACAAACAAAAAATTCCACAGCAAGACACATTATAACCAAACTTCTGAACACTAAAGACAAAGAAAAAATCTTGAACCCCTCAAGAGAGAAACAACACCTTACCTATAAGGAAAACCAATTCAAATGGCAATGGATTTCTCAAAAGAAACCCTGGAGGCCAGAAGAAAGTGTCACACCATTTTGCAAGCACCAAAATAAAAAATAACTGTCAACCTATATTTTTCAGGAATGAAGGGAAAATCAAGACATTCTTAGATGAAGGAAAATTAAGAGGATTTATTGCCAGAAGACCTATCTAAGAAAAATGACTAAAGAGAATTTTCTAAAGAAGAAGGAAATGATATAAAAGGAAACTTGGAACATCAAGAAAAATGAAAAAACATGGAAAACAAAAATATGGGTATATAAAACAGGCTTTCCTTCTCTTTTAGAGATTTCTAAATTATGCTTGATGGTTAAAGAAAAAAATATATAATGTTGTCTGCTGTGGTTCTAAATGAGTATAGAAGAAATATTTAAGACAGTGATATCATAAATGTGGGAAAGAAAAGGGATGTAAGTGGATATATGGTTTCTATACTTCACTCAAACTGATAAAATGATGTCAACAGAAGACTATGATATATACACACACACACATATACACATACATATACGCACACATGACAGATGACATAACATCTAGAGTAACCAACAAATATTTTTACAAAAGGACACACTCAAAAACATTAGATAAATCAAAATGGAATTCTAAAATTTTTCAAATAGTCCACAGGAAGGCAGGAAAAGAAAACAGAGAAAGGAAAAAGAGAACAAACAACACAAAAAAAATAAAATGGCAAGCTTAAGCCTTAACATATCAATTACATTGATATGGTCTAAATACACAAATTGAAAGACATAGATTGGGAGAATGGATTTGAGAACATTACACAATTATATGCAGTCCACAAAAATCTCATTCAAATATAATGTTATGGGTTATAGGCAGCTTGATAGTGAAAGGATAGAAAAAAAGGTGTAATGGAAACATTAATCAAAAGGAAGAGTGAGTGGCTATATTAATATCAGATTAGGTAGAATTCAGAGTAAAGACAATTATGAGATAGAGAAGGATATTATACAATGATAAAAGTATCAATCTACCGAGAAGATATAGCAATCCTAATGGTATATACACTAAACAACAGAGCTGTAAAATATGTAAAGCAAAAACTGATAGAACTTAAAGTAGAAAAAGACAAATCCACAACTACAGCTGAGACTTCAACCCTCTTCTCTCAAAAATTGATTGAACAACTAGAAAAAAAAATCAGCAAGGATATAGAAGAACTCAGCAACATCATTGTGGCAGTTTGAGATTATTTAAGAATCCCAAGAGGAGAAAGATTATGTTTGTAAACTAATCTATTCATATGGGTGTGATACCCTTTGTATTAAATTCAGCTAAGGGGAGTTTGATTAGATTACCTGTTAAGATTAGGGCTTTTTGATTCAGTTATGTCAGTAAGGCGTGACTCGGGTTAAGTCCCCATCCCCTTGCAGGGTGTGACATAAATGGACATTCAAGAAGACACACAGAAAGAGTGAGTTCTGTCGTTTTTGTTCCAGCCATGTGACAGAAAAAAAAAAAATGCTTAAACAGTGAAAGCGCTGGGGAGAGATGAACCATTTTGCCTGATAGCTTACAGCTGACCATGGAAAGAGAGCTAGGACTGATATAGGAGGCCCTGAGAGACAAGCCCTATGCCAGGAGAGAGGACTTATCTTAGCCATGAAGACTCAAGAGGGTGGGCCCACAGAGCCTCCAGATGAAGAGAAAGCCCAGAGGGGAAGCCAGAGATTGGTAACCATCTTGCTTCAATATGTGGCAACTGACTTTGGAGAGAAAGCAACATTGATTGGACTTTTGGTGACCTTGTAACTAAGCTTTTACCCCAAATAAATACCCTTTATAAAAACCAATAGATTTCTGCATCGGCATCCCTTTGGCAGACTGATACAACCATTAGCCAACAGGATCTAACTGACACTGATTAAAAAAAAATAAAACAATGTAATCCATTATATTAACAGGCTAAAGAAGAAAAGTCACATGATCTCATCAATCACTGTAGAAAAAGTATTTGCCAAAATTCAAAATCTATTCTTGATATATATTTTTAAAAAAACTCAGAAAAAATAGAAACAGGAATTTCCACAACTTGATAAAGAGCATCTACAAAAAGTGTACAGTTAATAATAGTGAAACACTGAATGTTTTCCCCCTAATATTGGGAACAAAGCAAGTATGTCTACTCTCAGCACTCTTAAACAATGTGGTTCTACAAGTTCTAGCCAGTGCAATAGTCAAGGAAAGGAAATAGAAAATATACACATCCGAAAGGAACAGATACATTCCCCATATTCGCAGATGAAATTATTGTCTGTGTAGAAAATCCCAAGAAATCTTTGAAAAAAAAAAACCTCCGGGAATAAGTAAGTTCAGCAAATCTAGCAATTTAACAGAGGAAAGAGCATTTTCATCAAATGGTGTTGGAGCAATTGGACATCCACAGGCAAAATGAACTTTGATCTAAGACTCCCACTTTATGCAATTAAGAACATGGATCACAGATTTAAATGCAAAATGTAAAATTGTAAAACTTTTAGAATAAAAAGCTTAAATGAAAATCTTCAGAATCTAGGGCTCAGCTTTAGGCTTAATGTTAAATGTATTACCCAGAAAAGGAAAAATTGATAAATTGGATTTCATTTATATTAAAAATTTTTGTTCTACTAAAGATCCTGTAAAGAGATTGAAAATACAAGGTACAGACAAGGAGAAAATATTTCCAAATCATTATTCAACAAAGGATACTCATCTAGAATATATGAAGAATTCTCAAAACTCAATGGTAAGAAAACAAACAATGAAACTAAAAAACAGACAAAAGGCATAGGTAGATATTCACCAAAGAGAATGTGAAAATAGAAAATAAACACATGAAAAATGTTCAACATTGTTAACCTTTAGGGAAACGAAAATTAAAACCACAGTAAGGTATCTCTACACACCTTTCCAAATGGCTAAAATAAAAAATAGTGATAACACCAAACGCTGGTAGGGGTGTATAAAAATTGGAACACTTATACATTGCTGGTGGCAATGTAGAATGGTACAGCCACTGTAGAAAATAGTTGGCAATTTCTAAAACTGAAAGTACAGCTACCATACAACCTAGCAATTTTACTCTCAGGCCATTATTCCAGAGAATAATAAGGTTTATGTTCACACAAAAACCTGTACATGAATACTTAAGGAACTTTATTCATAATAACTGCAAGCTGGAAAGCACTCAGCTGTCATTCAATGGGTGAATGGCAAAGAAACTGTTATATTCACACCATGGGCTACTACTCAGCAATAAAGGAAACAAACTATTGATACATGCAGCAACCTGGATCAATCTCCAGAGAATTATGCTGAGTGAAAAATGCCAATGCCACAAGGCTATATAAAGTATGTTTCCATTTATTGTACATTCTTGAAATGACAAAATTATAGAACTGGAGAACAGATTAGTGATTGCCCGGGCAGAAAGTGGGGGTAGGGCATAGGAAAGTGGGTGTGGCTTAAAAGGACAGTATGAGGGATCCTTGTGTTGGTGGACTTGTTCTGAACCTGTATCAATGTCATGGTCATGATATTATAGTATAATTTTCTAATTATCAGTGGGGGAAACTGGGTAAAGGATACATGGGATCTTTTTTTTTTTGTATTATTTCTTCAAACTATATGTGACTCTACAATTATCTCAAAATTTTTAAAAAAAAGTTAATTAAAATGAGAAATTGCCAATTCTATGTGCAAAAAATCAAAGAAGGCCTCACAGAATTGTTGATGCATGAGTGCATGGTTATTAGAGAAGAGGTTCTTGATATGCCCAAAGAAGGGAATATCTATCTGATCACAATATAGGCTAGAGAAGAGAGTGAGACAAATATACACGGGGAGGCAATCTAGAGAGAGAGCTCAGGGTAAACTGTGACAAGCTTCATGTGCCATGCCAAGGAATTTGCTTCAAAGTGTGTTACATAAGTAAGGTGGGTACTACAAGAAAGAGAGTCATGTCGTTTGAGGCTGCTTTTTTTGTTGTTCTGGACACCTCCACGTATGATGCCTCAGTTGTGGGAGGGATGTAGGCTACAACTTTTAACTTAGTGTCTGTCATTGTTCTTTATGGATTTTTCCCTTCCTTTTCACTAGGACCAGTTGAGGACACGTGGCGTCCTTGGGAATAATGCGGTGTGCCTTCAAATAGTATTTTAAAGCTTTTCGCGCAAGGTATCTTTAGAGGAGCAGCTTGAATAGAGTAAGAGTGGGTAAGAAAGCCTGTTGGTGATGTCTCAGACTCTATGCTGTTGCTTCAAGCAAGTCACTCTGGGCTCAAACTTGCTTCCTCCACTTAGAAAAAAAATCTCTAAAGATTAACTGAACCCATCCTCCTTATAGGGGAGTTTAGAAGCTGTCTATCTTCAAGACACCATCCACATCACACACAAGCAGCTTATCCTTTTAATCACATACAGCACTTTGCCTGAGTGGAGCTCTTGGTCACTGTGAATTCTCCAGCTTATAACACTTCCAGTTGTTCCTTATTGACTGGTGCTCCGGGTAGTTACCCACTTCCTATTCCAGCTCTTATTTCCTGGGACTTGGCCACTCTCAGAACTTACCAGAACACAGTATTCCTCAAAAAAAGTATGATAAATAGGGATGGAAAGTTTATTTTAGAGTTTAAAAGTCTCATCAAATTGAATCCCCTTATAGAAATAAAAAGGGTGCTCATTGACAGCAAATGGAAAAAGGAGATAAAAATCATTCTTTCACTTACTTTAAATGCTTCTTGCTTTATACCTTTTCTTCCAAGTCTATTGTTGCTAATATCAATAAACATCAAAGTGGTTGGCAGCTCTGGAAGCTGCCTTATTTTATTGTCACGCAGGACAAGCTCTCGAAGTTGAGGCAGTTTCCTGAATGCATCTTCATCAATTTCCGATATTAAATTTGATGTCAGATCAATCCTTTTTAAATCATCTAGAAGAAAAAATGAAGGAAATAATAAAATACCTTTGAATATCATTTGCTTATATAAAAATAAATATAAATTTGCTCACATAAAATAAAAATTACATACAAATTAACTAACAATGACAGTTAATAAAATACTTGTACAATACTTTACAAAGTACTTGCTAATTATTTTGTAAAAAACTCATTATTTCCTCTATATACTATTGATATTTATTAAATTATAAGAAAGTGTAACTTTAGCAAAGAAATTGGCATATTATATTTTAAAATAACAGCTTTTTCCTCTACTTCATAAACTTTGGATTTTTACTGTTTGAAATCTTTTCCTTCATGATGGTGGATTATTATATTTTCTATTAGTCAAAGATACAGGCATTAAATAATTCTTCAAATGATGAAGAAAAGTAGCAAAATTCTCCTAAGTTGGCAAAAATTACAAAGTCAGGATTTAGGTATGTATTTCCCAATCATAAATAAATTGCACTTTCATAGATGTTAATTCAAAAGCCAAATCCCATGTAATATATGGTCAAGATATCTTTTACTATACTCTTAGTGTAATAACATAATAAGTTCTAACCACATACAAATATAATTATTTATGGTTTATATTTAATTGAAAATAGGTAGTTAAGTTGAAAATAGCATCACCACTATGTATTTAGTTTCATTAATAACTTTCGTTATTTGTTGTTTTTATTTATCATTATTAAAGCAACCCAAATAATTAAATAAGAAAAAAATAAATGATTCATGAACCATATTTTGGCATTCAATTTCATTCTCTGTAGCAATATTTACACTGTAAAAACTTAAAAGTCAATAAAGTAGAAAAGGACATCAGTGCTGTCATCCGTACTTAAGCTTGCAAAGTCGTTTTTGTTGATCTTTTTAATTCTGTTAAAGCGAGAATAGAAATAAGCAGTGTTCTTGGGCAGTGGAGGAATCGCATCAAGTTCACGGTCATCACAGTATACGGTGGTACTTATACAAGTACAAAGAAGGCAGGTAGGAAAGTCTAAAAGATAGAGGCAGACAATTAGAAGGAAATAAAAAAAAACAATTTCTAAGAAAGAATGTGATTAGGAATGTTTGGTAAACAAGATAAGATTTTCTCATAGACCATTGTGGTATATTTCATATTTTTTCAAACAGCCTCTGTAAATGGAATATTTAAGCCAAATAGATCAGTTAAAGCTCCCCCAACCACTGGTGTATCCTGTGCAATGTTTTAAAAATTCATTTTAAATTTCTGAATGGATATAGTATTGCTGTTAATTTTATCCTTATTAGAAATTCTATTTTCAACATGTAAATGTTAAAAATGTGTTTTTTATAAAGTTGAAATTTTACATATAATATTTTTATTAGGCCTTTGGTTCAATTTTTAAATACCCCACTGAAACAAAATCTGATTCAAGAAAGAGGTGTGAAAAATACTTTTAATTAATAGTCTTTCACTTAATAAATATTATCTAAATCCTTTCTTTGTAAGTGGCATTGTGCTAGTTGGTGAGCACAAAGACAGAGTTCTATTTTATATTCTGCTATGTGAGATAGATGTTAATTAAATTATCACACAACAATAAAATTATGATTGCTATAAATGTCATGAAGGACCATATGAGCATAAAATAGGGGAATGTGACTCAGTCTGGGAGTTATGGAAGGGTTCTCTAAGGAAGTGGCAATTGAGAGTTAACTATGCAAGTGGGAAGGGAAGAGTATGTCAGACAGAGGAAGCAGCATGTGCCAAGTCCCTTCACTTTGGAAGGACTGAAAGATGCTGCATGTGGCTAAAGCTCAGAGAACATTAGAATGTGTGGAATATAACATGTAGAGGCTTTGTATGCTGCGTTGCAGGTTTGGTTTCTTTTTCTAAGGATGGGCAGGGATATGAAATGATCACATTTTCATGTTGAGAGATGACTCTGCTGGATGGTGTGCTGGAAGACTGAAGAATAACAAGTGGAAAGAGTAGAGATGAGTTGTAGGCTAGACAAAAGATGACGGTAACTTGGCCAGGGTGATGGTGATAGATAAGGCAATAGATTCTAACGATGTTTTTGAGGCTGGATTATCTCTTAAAATACTGATTTGTTATTTCTCTATATCACACACACACACACATACCCCTCCCCTTCACTCTCTGTTTAGTGGCCATGTGGAGGACAGTGAGCTTCCAAAGTAGATAGAGAAGCAACCAGCAGAAGGGAAGCAGGAAAACCAGGAAAGGGCAAAATTGTGGCGGCTAAGGGGAGAGAAAGTGTTAGGAATGAGGGACTACTCAACAGCCTAATGCTACTGAGATGTACAAAAAGGTAAGAATTGAAAAAATGTCTTGTGGACAGCAAGAACTGTTAAGTTACAGCAAATATACACAACACTATTGAGGAGTTTGGCTGTGAAGGAAGAAGGAGAGACGGTTATAACTAGAAGAAGTTACATGTGTTGTGTGTGTGATGAGAGGAGATGACTAAAATGTGGGACATTTGAGCATGCTCAGAAATTGAGGAAAGAATCCAGAGGGGAAGGAGAGGGCGAATACAAAAAGGAATTTGAGAAGGTAGTAGGTAATGGGACACAACGCACATTGGGAAAGATTCACATTACATGGGAGGACAGACACTTCCTCTGTTGTAATAAGAGGAAAAGGAGATAAGGGGGATGGATGTAGACGTAGGTAGAGTACATGTCTGGAAACAGGAAAATGAGGGAGCTGCTGCCTGGGAGATTGCATATCATCTGTAGAGTAGGAGGTCAGGGTTTCTGATGAGCTTGAGGGGTTGGGGGAGGAGGTGGGGAACTGTCTGTTAGATGCGAGATGGATGGAGAAGATGAAATGGCATGGCAGAGACTAGAAGAGGAACATGATGGAAGAACTGTTTTGGATTGCTCCTTGGACAGTTTGCCCTGGTTACCTGGGACCTTTCTGGGTTTTTAGCACTGAAAGTCCTGCTTCTGGGAACCCTGTCAGTCTTGGGCAAATCCAGACATTTGGTCTCTTTAGTTGAGAGTCCATTTGTGGTTGTGATCAAGAACTAATAATGCGCCCATAAAGTCTTATTGAAAATCATTTTCAATAGCAATTTCAAGAATGAAAACCATTTTAGGAATAAAAATCTAGGAAAAATTCTTTAAGAGAGAGTTGTAAAATATTTAATATCTGCTAACTTTTTCCAGTCATTATAAATTAACATTTCCCACTTATAAAATTTTAAAAAGGGCTTTGATTCGTCTATATATTCATGACTTTATAACCGAACGGTAATAGTTAAGGTTAATTTTTATAAATTTAAAATTTCAAAACATTTAAAAGATTGGGCATTATGCTTCTTTGTTGTTCTGGCTCAGCTGAGAGACTTCAAGTATGCTATTGAGGCCAGAATGAACTATACTTGAAGGATTTGATATTCCTTAAAAATAAGCAACTTTCTAGGAACATTTCATTTTCTTATTTGGGGGGCTTTCCACTCACTAGCCACTTACACTTAATTCTCATTTTTGTGTGTTCATCTTCCTGGTTCCGTTTGGAGAGTAGTCTAGCACTCCACAGTTTAGTTATGTGAAAAGTGTCTGATATATTTATTAAAGATGCTGGTTAAGGATTTAGTTTTCCTCTGTTTGAATCCCAACACCACTAAGTACCACCTCTGTGACCTACGACAAATATTATAGCATGTTGGAATTTCAGTTTTCATATCCAGAAAATGGGGAAGACAGCACCAGTACATGGCGGTGGTGTGGCGTTTAAAGGCGTTAATGCACATAAAACACTTGAGCCAAGGGGCTGGCAAGTAATTGGCATCTGATAAAAGGCATCTTTTTACATCACTTATTGGTGAGCCATTAAAAATGGCTGAATTCTATTAAGAGTACTATATTGATAAGTGATATTTGGTATGCTTGCTAAGGACTAGGCACCGCATTCATTCACTTCATCCTCATAAAAATTCTGTGAGGTAAATTCTAGTACGTGTTGTCCCACTTTTTAGATTGGGACATTAAGGCACAAAATCATTCAGTGTCTTGCTCAAGGCCGTTCCTCCAGCAGGTGGCAGAACAGGTGTTTGGATGCAGGTAGACTGGCTGCTGCACCTGACTCAGTTTTGATGGATGTGCACTTGCCCTTAGTCTTATATCATCTTGCTCTTCCCCCTCTTTTCTTCTCCCAGTATGTGCTGTACATACATTTCTTATGGTGCCTGTAACACATTGTTGCCTCTGAATTTGTTTACATGTCTGTCTCCCTGCACCAGACAGAAAGATCCTGGAGAACAGTGGCCATTTTAAATCAGTTTTGTGTCTCCAGAGCTTGGGCTATACAGACATTCAGTACTAACCAAACTTTTGCAGTGAGAAGCCTATGTATTTTTCCAGATCCCCTCACTACACCATTCTGTACATGTGTAAAAATATTCTGGTGGGAGTTCACTTAAATACCTGCAAGGTTGACACCGACAAATTCTGCAATTTTGACAAATCATAGAATCACGTTTAGAACTAGGATTCCTAAAGGCTCTGGTTTAGATCCACCTTCAGACTATTTAAAATGGAATCTAATGTTTATGGAATTCCTTTCTCTTTTTTCCTTTGTCTGCTGCTTCCTGGGACTGAGTGAGAAGCCTGTTTTCCAATAAGTACACAGATGAGAGAGTGAGCTGGCTTCAAATTCAGTTTGTACAACTAATAGCTATAGGATGTCTGGCAAGTTTGAAATACAGTCTCCTCATGGATAATGAAGAGAGTAATACTAACACCCTGGCAGGAAGATTACTATAGTCAAATAAGATAATGGAAAGTGCTGAACATTATGGCCCAAAGATAGAATGTGCTCCATCAATGTAAAATTATATTATTACTCTCATCACCATCATTCTCTTAACTGCTTTGGTCTGCCTCAGAGGCATAGATTCTGATCTTGCTAATGGGGTATCCATTGTTCAAGGAATGAAATTCACCACAAAGCTTTTGAATAATATTTCCATCACAAATCTTTGGTGATTGGATCCTTTCAATTAAGCCAAAGTGGAATTATTACAGCTGCTTTATATTTGAATAACAAATACATGTGCCTCTCCTAGCTTCAAACCTAGCCCCTTCTCCTTGGATCATGCCGGCTCCCTGCGGAGCTGAGGTTGGAAATTTTGAGGCATGACCAAGTTGACCAATTACAGTTCACCTTTGATGTACCGCACCTTCATTAGTGTGCGGGCCCAGAACGCCGGGGAATTCGGGCTCCTGCGGGGAAGAGCCGTCGATCAGCCTGGGAGTGGACTCCTCCTCCTCCTCCTCCTCGGCCTCCTGGGGCAGTGGCGCTGGGGTGAGGAGCTCTCTGTTCCCCGACGGCATCACTGTGGCTATTTCAATCTGTGAAAGAAGCAGAATTTCATCTGGCAGCCTTTTCCATCGTCCTGCGTAGCGCCCAAATTTAAAATATAGCCATACTTGCCACAAGAGGTCGCTCATGTTCTGAAGTTAAAAACCGTGAAGAAGGCCAGCTTGCCTGGGAGGACACGTGCTTCTAGTTACTGTTATTGTTGCGCTCTATTTTTTTCTTCTGAAACCTTAGTGATCTTTTCTAATGTCTCTTTTCTCATGTCTTCTTGCTCTTTTTGAATGTCCTTTTATGTCTTATTCATTTCTTAGGTTGAAAAAAGTTCATTTATTGTTTTCTAAACACATAGCATTACAAGTATGTGTTTTTGTTGTCAAAGTTCAAGTTAATACAGAAATGTGCAGAGTAAAATATGAAAGTCTCCTTCACCCTCTAGCCCTAATTCTATTCCCGTGGAAGACAATAACTAATAAGAAGTTTGTTTACAAATTTTCCAGTCCTTTTGATCCTAGAATTCCTATGTTCAAATATCCTGTTCCTTACCAAACTCTACACCTTTAATGATATTTTACTGAAAGTTCAGTATCTTTCTACTAAACTAAAATATATGGAAAAATAAGAACTATATTATTTGATTATAGTATGACATTGTGCATATATTTTCAATATTTTGAATAAGAAGTATTACCAACAACAATTTGGTATGTTAAAATTGACCTTTTTGAGAGCTTAGACAATTAGAGACATTTATAAAATTGACAAAATACTCGAAGTTTTTTTTTCAGAGATTGTATTTTAGATTGCATTTGGTTTTCTCTCTTCTACTTGCATAGTTTAAGTAATGTTAGTGCTTCTGAGAATATTGTTTTCATTTAGGATCACCCCTCACTTTCGGAGCCCTTCCCTTGTCTCAATATCTATTTGTTCATATTGTTTAGTAAACGTTTACCTCCCTGACGACCTTGTAAGCTTGGGCAGGAAATCTGCCCAAGAACAATTGGGGTAGCCATATCCA
>PVKH010002226.1:9227-27861 GCA_004027955.1 Chaetophractus vellerosus
AACTCCAGAGTTTAGTAGGACACATACAACATCCAGGCAAAGTGGGTAAATTACAGGAAATTGCTCAATTGCTTTTTCTGTGTGCTGGTTATCGGTGCCCACCCCCTATTCTCACAGCAGGGGTGCACCCCCCTGGAGTAGCTCACTGTTGCCAAAAAGGGTCATAAAAACCCACATTACCAAGATCCGAGGTGGGCACAGGCGGCTCCCTGATGATTAGCCACCTGGGTCAACTGGAGGCCCTGGGCTCTGAGGCTGGCCGTGGTTCCAGCCACCCCAGAAAAAGGCCACAAAGGAGCCGTGAAGGCTGGAGCATTCTCAGAGCTGTGGAGGACAGCGGAAGGGCTGCATTTGCTGGGCAGGCCAAGAGAGCGCAGCTTCGGGGGAGCCTGGAAGTCGCTCCTGGCAGGAGCTCAGGTCCTCCCCAGGGCAGTCTGGAGCTGGCTTACCTCTCCCTTCCTAGCCTCCTTCCTGTTGGGAAAGACTATTTTAGGGAACTACTCTCCCTTGTGCACCCATCTCAGAATTTGCCCTCCAGACAAAAACAGCTTGAGATAAGGAAAGCCATATAAGGAACAAGTGAGGTGGATGTCCTGGGGCAGAGGCTTACCTGCTTTATGTCCTGCAGCTGAGCACCTAGGAGAGGGAGAAGGTCTATCTCCTGGGAAGCAGAGGGGCACTGAACTTTCTGTAAATTGGGAATTCCTAAGGCTAATAACAAGCCCAAGCCCAGGACAAGGCACAGACTCAGAAAAGACAAGGAAGACCCTGCACTTTGCATTTGCCACGGACAGACCTTACAGATAGGAAGGCTGATACTCAAGAAAATCTCTGTCATATCACCAGCTGGTTACAAAATCAGGAAACAGACATCTCAGGGATAAATCCCAAGGTTAAATATTTTATAATATTTAAATGTACACTGTGGAGAACTTACAGGAAGATGGCAGACTAGAAATACACAGGACTCTCTTCTCTCACAGAAAAATGGCCCAGAGGACAGTTGGGCAAAGTAAAAGTCTGGCGACACTTTTGAATTCTAGAGATCTGACCCTCTCAGTTTCCCTCTCTACTGACAGGGACTGGTTATTGAGGACACAGAGGGAGGTGGAATTATTTCCTACCTGGGAAAAAAGGAAGCTGCCAGCAAGGTTAGAGAACTGCCTCTGAGAAAGTTTGAATTAGGAGGTTCTTAGCCTCCAGGCAGGAACCTCTGTCACATTGATCCAGCCCATGTGTACCAAACGCCCTCTGGCCAGTCATTGAACTGAGAGGGCAGCCAAGGAGCACCATCTGTTGGCAGACCGGGGAAGTGCATGTGAGGAAATCTAAAGTAAATAAGAGGCTTTTTATGGCCTTTACATCCTCCCTCCCCAAGGCCCTAGGAAGCAGGTCTGCAGCCCATTGCTGGGTCCAGGACCCAGATTTGAGCAACTAATAGGGACATTCCTAAAGACCCAGAAGAGGCTGAAGTAAGAATCAAAGAACTGCACAACACACAGCCTCCTGCCACTGAAATGCTATGAAAGAGAGAGAAATCGAGCATCTGAGTAAACTCACCACCCTCATCAGATGCCTAGACATCAGCAAAAAATTACAAGTCATACTAAGAAAATGGAAGAAATGACCCAAGCAAAGGAATATATCAAAGCCCCACAAGAGACGCAGGATTTGAGACAACTAATCAACAAGATGTACACAAATTTCCAAAATCAAATTAATGAGTTGAAAGACAATGTGGCTAAAGAGACAAAGGACAATGAGTGAACACAAAGAAGAATTTGAAAACCTGAGTAAAAAGATATCAGAGCTCATGGGAATGAAAGACAGGATAGGTGAGATCAAAAATGCATTAGAAGGAGTAGATGTAGCTCAAGTGGTTGAGCACCTGCTTCCTATGTACGAGGTCCCAGGTTTGATCCCTGGTACCTCTTAAAACAAAGCAAACAAGCAGACCAGACAAATGAGAAAACCAACTTTCATTAGGGAGTGGATGTAGCTCAGTGGTTGAGCACCTGCTTCCCATGTACGAGGTCTTGGGCTCATTCCCTGGTACCCCCAAAAAAAAAAAAAAAAAGAACACATTAAAGACATACAACAGCAGAATTGAAATGACTTAAGAAAGGATAAGTGAAAAAGAAGACAGAACAGCTGAAATTGAAGAGAGAAAAGAACAAAGAGAAAAGAATGGGAAAAAATTGAGCAGGGGCTCAGGGAGTTGAATGATAACATGAAATGCAACAACATATGTGTCATGGGAGTTCCAGAAGGAGAAGAGAAGGGAAAAGGTACAGAGAGAATATTTGAGGAAATAATAACTGAAAATTCCCCAACTCTTATGAAAGAAATGCACTTACATGCCCAAGAAGCACAGCATATCCCAATCAGAATAAGTGGGAATAGACCTACCCCAAGACACATACTACTCAGAATGTCAAATGTCAAAGATAAAGAGAAAATTCTGATAGCCGCAAGGGAGAAACAAACCATCAAATACAAGGAATTCACAGTAAGACATAGTCCAGATTTCTCATCAGAAACCATGAAGGTGAGAAGACAGTGGTATGATACAATCAGGGTACTAAAAGAGAAAAACTGCCAGCCAAGAATTCTTTATCCAGCAAAATTGTCCTTCAAATATGAATGTGAGTTTAAAATATTCAAAAACAAACAGAAACTAAGAAAGTTCATTAAAAAGAATCCATCTTTGCAGGAAATATTAAAGGAAGACTTATAGTCTGAAAGAAAAAAGACAGGAGAGAGAGGCTTGGAGGAGAGTACAGAAGACAAGAATATCAGAAAGGATAACCAAAAGAATAAAAAGACAGATGAAAATAAGATATGACAGAAAATCAAAGAATAGAGGAAGTACATAATGCATGTACAGTAAAAGTTATAAGAGATACAGAAAGCCATCATATATTAATAAAAGGGACAATCCACCAGGAAGAAATAACAGTCATAAATATCTATTCACCTTACCAGGGTGCCCCAAAATATATGAGGCAAACTCTGGCAAAACTGAAGGGAGAAATAGATATTTCTACAATAATAGTTGGAGATTTCAACACACCACTCTTGCCATTAGATAGAACAACTAGACAGAAGATCAACATGGAAACAGAGAACTTGAACAATATGATAAATGAGCTAGACCTAACGGACATATACAGAATGCTGCAATGTTGCAGCCAAACTCAGCAGGTTACACATTTTTGTCAAGTTCCCATGGATCTTTCTTCGGGATAGACCACATGTTAGGTCACAAAACAGCTCTCAATAAATATAAAAAGATTGAAATTATACAAAGCACCTTCTTGGACCATAATGGAATGAAACTGGAAATCAATAAAGACAAGAAAGGCAAATTTGCAAATATGTGGAGGCTGAACAACATACTCCCAGATAATCAGTGGGTCAAAGACGAAATTACAAGTGAAATCGGTAAATATATTGAGACAAATGAAAACAAGAACAAAACTTATCAAAACTTATGGGATACAGTGAAGGCAGTCTTGAGAGGGAAATTTATAGCCCCAAAGGCCTATATTAGAAAAGAAGAAAGAGCTAAAATCAAAGATGTAACTGAACAACTGTAGAAACTAGAAAAAGAATGCAAACTATTATCAAAGCAAGCAGAAAGAAAGAAATAATAAGGATTAGAGCAGAAATAAATGAAACTGAGAACAAAAAATGTAGAGAAAATCAACAAAATGAAAAGCTGCTTCTAGAATTTTCTGGTTTGTTTTATGTTGTTTATTATTGAAATAATGAAAATGCTCTAATAATGGTTGAAATGATGACTGCACAGCTATGTAATTACACCAAATACCATTGATTGTACACTTTAGATGAATTGTAGGCTTTATTATTATGTATCAATAATATTGATTTGTTTTAAAAAATGCACAGTGAGCAACAAAGAGTACAAGACAAACAAAGAAGCAGGAAGTGATGGCCCATCCAAAGGAAGAGGATAAAAATCCAGAAAACACCAGTGAAGAATTTCAGCTATGGACATACTGGACAAAGACTTTAAAAGAAGTCATCTTCAGTATGCACAAGGAGATGCAGGAAAATACCAAGAAAGAACTAAAGGAATAAAGAATATGAGACTCTCTTGGGGTCGGCTGCATAGCCCAGTGGAAAGGGCGCTGGTATACCACATGGGAGGCCCCGGGTTCGGTTCCCGGGGACCTCTCCTAGCGGGCAGACCGCCTTGAGAAGGGCAAGCCGCTGTGGGCGGGGCAAAAAGCTGCCACGGACAGGGCAAAGCCACCACAGGCAGGGCAGGTCGCCCGTGAGCGGAGCGCAGCCAGCCACCCATGAACTGAAGTGGAGCCGGCAGTGAATGGAAGCAGAAGCCGCCCACAAGCGGGGCAAAGCCACCTGCACGGTGACCGGTCTCGGCGTGTCACCGCAACGGGGGGAGACAAAGAGGAACACAAGAATGGACACACAGCAAGAGCAAGCAGAAAGGATGGGGGGAGGGGGGTATGTAATAAATAAAAAATAAATCTTTAAAAAAGAAAAAAAGAATATGAGACTCTCAATAAAGAGATAGAAGTTTCAAAAAGGGACCAAACAGAACGACTGGGGTTGAAGACCACAAGAACAGAAATGAAAAATTTCCAGGAGGGTTTCAACAGCAGATTGGAGTTGGTAGAAGAGAGAGTCGGTGAACTCTGAGAGAAGACAATTAAATAGAGTCAGGCTGAGAAGCAGAAAGAAGAAAGAATGATAAAAAGTGATAATAGCATAAGAGAGCTCTGAGAGACCAACAAGAACAACTGTATTTATTATCAGGGTCCCAGAAGGAATATTCAAAGAAATAATGAGAGAAAACTTCCCAAACTTAGCAAAAGAGGAGAAAATACACATCCAAGAAGCCCAGAGAACACCAAACAGGACAAACTTGATGAAGAACAAGTCCTTGTCACATACCAAACTGCTGAATGCAAAAGACAAGGAGAGAGTTCTGAAAGCTGCAAGAGACAATCGATGAGTTCAGCATACTTAACTTTCAGCTTGCCATAGTCCCGCCAATATTTTGAGGTGTTTTGGGGCCATAGGGACCAAATCCAGCAGCCTCCAGTACCAATCAGTTAATCTTGCTCTGATCCAAATCATAGGCTGTAGCAGATGTTTATCTGTAAGCTGACCAAAGAAGGCCACTGGACATTTTAGAAATTGCTCAGAGGATTTTCAACGAAAAGTCAAATGAGGACTGGGTTTGGTGAACCAAGTTACATGGACCCATACAGGGTTTGTCTCTCTTTTTCATGTCTGATTGTGTATATTAGGACCCACTTCTGATATCATTATCATTTTTCAATTTTTAAGTTAATTTTAATAAACAGGGAAAAGGATCAGTGAGCTAAGAATCTCTTTCCTCTCTATATTACAAACTAAATTTTCTTTAGTCCTGGACTAGTAATACATAGATACATCTCATTTGATTCTTCTTGTAATTTTGTAACATAGGAAAAGCAGATACAAATTCTTAATCTGTGGGGAGAAGATGGCTGCCTAGAAATCTCCAGGATTCAGTCGTTTTTAAAAAAAAAATTATTTATTTACTTTTATCCATTTTAACTTTCCTCCCCTGTTTTTGCTGTTTTTGTGTCCATTTGCTGGGCAATTCTCTGTGTCTGTTTCCTGCCCTCTCTCCTCATATTTCTCCTCCTGTCTTCACTGGGATTGGATCCTGGGGACCTCCGATGTGGGAGAGAGGTGTTCTGCCCAGCAATTTATCAAGTGCACATTATTCAAGGGGGTGGTGGACTATTCAAAGGGGCAAACTTGACTTGTGTAGTGTTACACAAGACAAATTATACTGGGTCAATTATTTCTCTTTTTTACCTGCTAAAGCAGATTAGATGGAAACTCTTTCAATTCACAGACTACCCAAGCATATTTGTTCAGACAATTACAAGAAAACATACATCAGATTTTTATCAACAAATACATTAGTAGGCAAACTTATATGACCATTTTTGTTTTTCCTCAATACACACACACACACACACACAAAATTTTTGCATATAATTCTGTGGGATACAAAGATGCCTAAGAAACGTGCATATTATGTGTAGGTGTGAATTGCTTCTAACCCTGAAGTTTTATCCGGAAACCCATTCCTTCGTTAGTATTGTGGATGCATTACATTTTTTTTTTAAATGAGCTCATTATTTCTGAGTTCATCAGAGATATTTATCAATTACATACTTTTAAGCAGTGCTCTTCGCCCTGGTTATACACAGGTGTTTCATACTGAAAGCAAAAGAAATAGAGGTAGTTAGATTATCTTAAGCCTCCTAGATTGCCTTTGGGAAATTTTTTTAAGCGTATACAAACTAAGGTTTGTCAGTTGCGTTACAACAGCTTGCATTTGCAAACATGCTCGTTGATAAAACAGTAAAGAATCTCAAATGAGGCAAGACTCTGGTAACATTAAATATGCCACATGAAGGTGAAGGCATCAGAGGAAACCTCAGCAGAGATGAGTGGGCGACTAGACAGCCGGTGAGGAGCCAGCAGCTGTGACCCTCCAGGCAGTGAGTATAATCCCCGGATACTGAGCTGGGATGGCCCCTCGGAAGCTAGATTAAAGGGGCAGAGCCAGGACCAACGTGGTGGAGGCAGGATAGAAGCTCAGGTCCTGCTCTGGCATCATGCCGGTCTCGCCATCACCCAGCTCGTGTAGAATATCGGCTGCCCCAGGTTCCTCATTCTTAAGTGAGGAATAAGGAGAAGAAGGGTGGGAGAGAGGAAGGCAGTGCATTACGTGGGAGGATGGGGAGTGGAGAAATTTACGGAGAAACTAGAGATTGGATGGAGAGTTATTTCTGTTTAGATGCTAATCCAAGCATACATATTTGGTGAGTATAGACAGAGAATAAAAACAATTTGAATTACTACAAAAATTATGCAACCCTTTCCAAAGGTTTGATGAAGGCCTCATAATTTAGCAAGTTGGTAGTACTCATAACTAAATTAAACTTGACATTGGGGTAACAGAATGGTAAAAGATAAATGTATATCATAGTTTTATGATCACAAGCACTTCCTTCAACAGCTGTTATTTCTCATAGATTTTTATGACTATTTACACTTTTGTTTACATTTCAAAAGGATCTGATGATAATACCTAATATTTATGGTATGCCAGACATTCTTCTTAGTGTCCTTATCTCATTTACTCCACAAAATGACCTTATATGGCATGTACTTTTATTAGTGCCCTTTTATGGATGGTGAGAATGAAGCGTGGGAAAGCTAGATAACTTGTTCAAGAACATACAGCTAGAACGTTGCAGAGCCAGGATTGCAAGCTGTGTAGTTTGATTTCAGCACCTACACTCTTTGAACCCAGGACCTCATATGTGGGAAGCTGGCACTCAACCACTGAGCCACACCAGCTCCCCTGAGTTGTTTTTTTTTGTTTGTTTGCTTGTTATTTGTCTTTTGTTTTTAGGAAGCACCGGGAACCGAACCCGGGGCTTCCTATGTGGGAGGCAGGCACTCAACAGCTTCAGCCACATCCACTCCAATACCTACACTCTTAAGCCCAATACTATTGCCTCCCAGGTAAGGTGGCTGCTTCTGGATGGGAGATTAGTAGGATGCATTAGCGGCAGGAAATTTCTACACATCCCCTGCCCCTTTTTCATAGTCGTGTGTTGTTTGAATTTATTGACGATAAGCATGCATCTATGTTGGAAATTGAGAGCATCAGAAAAGAACATTTTAAAACCAACATTCTTTTAAAATAGGATTGGGGTAGCTATTGCAGGTAGTGTGATATCAAGTTGGTCTAGTTTTTTGTTTGTTTTTGTTTGAAGAAGATCCAAATGAAGACAAATATAAGTGAAAACCTGGGACACTAAAATTGTGTCTTCTCTGAAGACAGAGAAGTATTTGTAAGGCCATTTTAATTAGATTGGGATAGAGTCAGGTCATGGTCAACCATGTAGAATACTATGTAGAATATATACATGGTAAACTATGTAGAATACAGTCTATTTTAGATAAATCTTTGTATTGCTTGGCTTACTGAAACTGAGACACATACTCATATATACATATGCATACATATACATATATGTTTTAATCTTTTTCATGGTTTCTTTTTACTTGATCTTCTTGACATGTTTAAGCAAGTGACATCTTTCCATAAAAGGGGCAAAAGAATTTGGGGCTGTGAGGCAGGCTGACAAAGAGGAAATATATCCTGTCTGAGCAAGTAAGAAAAAGGGAAGGAGAGTAAAAATTCTTTCAACATTTAGCTCCTCAGGAAAAAAAAAAGGTATCTGTCTTTCTCCGACAGCAGCTGATTTGTTACTTTAAATAAAAGGCCTAGAGAACATAGAAACATACCTTTTATAGAAATGCTATAATTTCTAAAATAGGTATTATAGAAATACCTCTTACTCAGTCTCTGTCAAAGGGGAGCAGTAGGTCTGTGAAATCAGTGGAATATATTACCTGATCTGTAAACCCTTCCCGTTTTGACCTTCCTATGATTCCCTGGGTCTGGTCTATGGATACTCACATCCAACCAGAAGTACACTGGATACAAAAAAGGCTGGATAATTTATGAGGATAATTTTAAAAAACAAAACTCCTCCATGTATATCATTGAATTTCTGGGTAAGAAAGCAAAACTGTGTAATAGGGTACACAGTCCAGTTGATCTTTGACAGTACAAATGTGCCATTTCAAATCAAATGATACATTTATATGGACAAAGAAACTTTTGGTTATGCTATTTCACTATTTCCATCAAATTTTATTTCCTCATAAAGAAGAGACCACCTAAATGGAATAGGGAAGAGCCAATTAGTGAGTAAAATGCTCTAGAAGTATTTTAATACCCCTCAAGGACCAATTATGACCTGAAGATGTTGTTGTACTGATTAGCAATACTAATTGAAATTTTTTCTAACAAGTTCATAACCTACGTATACTTTCCAGCTGTATGCTGTAGCTCTCAGGGATTGGCAAAACTGAATCAGAATACCTCTTTGCCAAGACTTGTCTGCAAATTCTTAACCTTTTTTTGTTTGCCAGGAACAAAGAAAAATTGTTGTAAACTTTGCTGTTGTAACATATGAACAGTCTTTTCCGAAAATGCAGATGAGACAAACAAGAAATCATTACAATCATTTGCAGCATACAGTGACATTTGGTTTCTGGTAGTGTATGTATATATTATTTTCATACCTTTCTTGATACATTTTATAGTGCTTTACAATTTTCAAAGCACTTGCATATGTGGAATATCATTTGATCTTTTCTGAGATCCAATGTTTTCAATATACTTCATGTTTGAAAAAATACGATACTTCAAGTTTTATGATGTGTGCAAAACACAACAAATGTTTTGATCATTGTTGTATGCAAAAATTGTATTATATCCCCAAATAGAGGTTACACACATTTGTCAATGTAAGCCATTGTCAATTTTTATTGCCACATGAACTGGATTTTTAAATACTACCAAGAGCATCTGGGTATTTTTAATTAATTAATTAATTTATTTATTTATTTATTTTTGCTTTTTTACTATTTTTTTTATTACATATCCGCCCCCCCCTTCTCCTTGCTCTTGCCGTGTGTCCATTCTTCTGTGTTTTTCTATGTCTGCTTCTTGTCTCCCCTGTCTTTGCAGTGACGTGCCGAGTTGGCCCTCCACGCAGGTGGCTTGCTCCGTTCATGGGTGGCTCCATTCCGTTTCATGGGTGGCTCCACTTCCTGTTTTGCAGGCAGCAGAGCTCTGTGTTTTGCGGGCTGCTCGGCTCTGTGATTTGCGGGCGGCAGCTCCGTGTTTCACGGGTGACTTTGCCATGTCCGTGGCAGCTCCGCCCTGTCCGTGGCAGCTTTTTGCCTTGCCCACGGCGGCTTTGCCCCGCCCACGGCGGCTTGCCTTTCTCAAGGCCGTCTGCCCGCTGGGAGAGGTCCCCAGGAACCGAACCCGGGGCCTCCCATGTGGTATACCGGCACCCTATCCACTGGGCTATACAGCCGGCCCCTGGGTATTTTTTAAAATGCAAAAGCATCATTTAATGTATGTTGCTTATGCCAATACACAGGAAATAGCCAAGTATTTTGGGTCGGATGAATTACTACTGACAATTTGATTAGGCTTAAAAATTTGATATGCTGAAATATTACTAACATTTAGGTTACTATTAAGCTCACTGCTTCAAACAAAAGTGTATTATTGGTTGTTCAGTATTTTATTCTGTTTTCTAAAAGCTATAAAATATTCTTTTGCCTCAAAGTCATGCATCACAGTTAATATGACTCACTATATAAGATGGTAGGACTTTTCAGTTGTCATTATTGGGGAATGAAGAACTTATCAAGAATTCATGGATTTGTTTGATCAGTGATTACTGCATCCCCATGACAATGTATTCTCCAGAGGACTGGAAAGAGATTTGGGGGGTGGAGGGGGAAGTGGAGGGAGAAAACTATATTGAAGATCTGTGGCAACAGAAATGTTATTTGAATAATTCTATAGTAAAAATGGAAAATTTTAGGTCAAGATAGTGAAATGTGACTGAAACCTGTATTTTCCCCATCTGTTTACCTATTCGGGGCTTGATTTAGTCTGTCAGCTAAAGCGAGTTCGCTGTTTTCCAGGGACATTGCCTTCTTTTCTTTCCTTGAATGCACCAAATTCCTGGGAGTTTTCTCTGCTTGGAGTGCTTTCCCCATACTCTTTATTTAGTAAGGTACTATTTAAGTTTTATGTCCTCCATTCAAGTTCACTTCCTTGGAGAACCCTTCTTTTGTAATAAATACCAAGTTTAATTCTCCTGTTGAACACTCTAACAGCACCCAGTACATAACTTCTAAGTTGTACAGGGCTAGAAAAAGGACATTTTGTATTAGATATCACATTTGAGGGGACTAAGTAGAAGCATCATGAAAAGAAAACAAAGGATGTGTGTGTCTCTAAATCTTTTGGAGGGGAGAGGGGAAAATTGAGCTAAAAATATTGTGTTCCTAGTATGTATATAGTAACATGCTTTGCTCTGAAAGAGACCCCAAGTTAAAGAGTTACTCCCTGCTTTGTGAAGCCTGAAATCCGTCTGGGGAGGTAAACACAAAGAGACATCTCATCTAGACTCATGTCATACGTAATATAATGAAATCCTCTATCATATCCCACATAGAGGGCTGACCCAGATGAGATCATTAGAAAGCTAAGACAAGATTTCTTTGACTTGTAGTACTTTCCCACAATATTCATCTGAGTTAGTGCATTATACTTACTAAATTGTGCATAAGATAACTAAAGTAGAAATATATTACATACTAACACATAAACACCAATTGGCTTAAATCTTCTCCAGAAAAGATCAGATCCAGGGCAGACAAATGAGAAAAGAAAATAGGGAATATCTGGAAAATGGGCTCAGAGGAAAACTGTGTAGTATTAAAGCCCCAGGTGTCAAGATATAAGGAAAAGATGAAAAAGGAATAGACGGAGGCTGCTAGCACCAAATATAAATAGGTATTTTCATACTTCATGATTTTGCCCTGGGCCGGCACTGGTGACTGATTTTCAAACCCTTTTCAGGTCTCATCCTTTTAATTTTGGTCCTTATCCTCCTCAATATTCAGCAGGTATCGGGAATAGAGGCAGAGCAAATTTAGCATACTGTCATGTGTTGCCGTGATGTTTGTTTACTCCATTCAAGAACCTATCCAGGTGGCTTCCTGAAGCCTCTGAGATACAGCGCATCGTGTCTCTGAAAGCCCAGTTCCCACTGAAGAGAAAGGGGGAAATTCTACTTTGAAACCCATGAGAAATCTCAAAAGCTCTTGCATCATCTAGTTCCAATTAGGTTGGTGACAAACTGACCTCTGGCAGAATTAGTGATGTGGAGAGGAAGGAGGCCCAGGAGTTCTCCATTCTTGCTGCTCTAACCCCCACTGAAATGTGACTTGTGAAAAGAGAGAGAACATATGAAGATGTAAGATCAAGGGCTGCAGAAATTCTCCTCAGCTCCCCAAGGAAGGAAGCATTTTCTGACCCTCCAAGCCCAGTGAAGGAAGGGCCTAGTTTCCCAGTGGATGTTACCATGAGGATAGAGAGAGAAAAAAATCACAGGCTGACAGGTTTCATTTGACAGCCAGAAAGTTTAATAAAAAAGCAAGTGCCTCTATTGGTTCAAAAGGATAGCATCTGATTTGGTGTCATAGCATGATGAAGAAATGAGAAAAAAAAAAAGCAGAAGAAAATTGAGTGTAAAGATATGAGTAGGATTAGATGGCCATAGTCATTTAGCCCATAATTAAAATTCTGTTTGAGTTCACTGAGAGTTTAGTCATTTTCAGGAGTATTAGCTAGTAGAATTCTGATCACAATGTACATTATTAAGAAAATCGTAAATAAGTTTCTCATACAAGCCACTTAATAACGTGGGATGATAACTAATGAGTGACATCATAAAATTAAATCAGCAATATGTTATTTTATTCCCTTGATGAGATGTTTTATACTTTGAAATTTTTTTTCACATGAAATAGACCCACACTTAAATATTCTTGAAAGCGCCAAATGTGATGTTACTACTATCTTAGAGTTAAAGTTAATTTAATTTTGAGAATTAGTTAGCTCTTTGAGAGTATTATAGGACATTAAAATATTGTAAAGGAAGCAGGACCTGTTTGTCTGAAAATATATGGAATAGATTTGTAATTGGGACTACATTGCTCAGTTGATACTTTTACCTTAAACATTAAAAACTCACTAACTTAAATGTAATTGATGGATGGTTCTTACCACAAATTAAAGGTTGCCCTTTCATTAAGCTAAATGTATTATTTATAAATTAACTTTGGGGTGTTACCTTGTAGAAGCACATAAGTTCAGATAATGATATCTATAAAAATAATCATAATAAAGAGACTTCATGTAGGATTTGAAACATTTTCAGACTTAGAAATGTACACAAACCAGATTTCCTCTGGGGGATTCCAAGAAAAACTAACAATAATGTCACACACATGTTGTTATTTTATTTACTAAATTCTAAATTAAATTTCTGCTCTGGTGACATAAAGGTCACCTAGAGCACTCTTGTCAGGTAATCCAGGAGACTTCCAACATCAAATTAAAACCAAATAGAGCAGAAAATTTTCACTGAGAGAGATTTGAAATCTGTGGTCGGCAAGCTTGAAACGTTTGTGATCTTATTTGATCAAAGTCACGTTGTCAGAAGTTCCCTAAATTCTGCATTTCCTTCTTGTTTGTGCTACCAGGTTTTCTTGTGTTTCTCCAACACACACAGGCAAAAAACAAACAGGGCAGATTTGTAGCTAAATTTCTCGCATTTTCCTGAGCATTCTTTTCCTCTTATTCAGCGTTTACTTGGTGCTTACTCAGTGCTTAGCCAGTGCAGTGCATACGAGTGTGCTTTACACACACACCCGAATCACTCTTCAGTCTTCAGCAGTAAGATTCTAAGTAGAGATGGAGGCACTGTAACAGAGCGTGTAACGGGGAGGACTGCAGCCCTGGCTCTGCCACTCAGTGCTCGTGTGAACTTGGATAACTTAGCTAGTTTCTCTACCTGTAAAATAAAGACAAGAGCACTCATATCATAAGGTTGTTGTGAAATTAAAATGGGACAATGTATATAAAGCTCAGTGCCAGTAATATAGTAAGGAGCAAGAGATGATATTTATTATTTTGACTCTTTTTATATAATATTGTCATATGGCTATATAGTTAACATATTATTATAGGTTTTATCTATATGACAATAAGGGCATATGGAACATCCTTTTGGATTTGGTTTTTTGTTTGTTTTTGTCTATATAACACTCAAATGATGTTAGGAAAATCTGAATGACTGATTGAATTCGGTATCAGACAAATGTAATATATTTTGCTTTTTTAACGTTCAGTTTCCCGATATTTCATTTTGTAAGTGCAGAAATTAAGGCATCAAGATTAGAAAGGCTTATTCACAATCATGGAACAAACTCATGATAGAGTGGTAATAGAGTGGTAATCTAACCAAATTGAATAGTCCTTCATTGCCCCCATGGAAAGCAATCAATACAGAAAGTACTTTAAAGCATTTACGAAAGAAAATAAATTGGGAAAATAAAAATGAAAGACAGGGGAGCTTATTAATTTTTGTTTTCATGAAAGAAATAAAAAGTTGTTTTTTTGAAAAATATTTTTTGAAAATTTTGAAATAATGACCTCAACCAAAGTCAGGTTTTGAAGAGAGAAATGATCGCTATGAGGACTGAAATTAAGTGAAGTCGTTTCAGAAGCAAGAGAATATTGGCTATTCTTAAAGAAAAAGAAAAAAGTAGATTCAAGTATAGCTTTCTGAAGAAAATACAGAATGAAATGGGTCCCTTTAACACTTCAATTAAAAATGATACTGAACACACCAAATATAAGCTTGGACTACAGATAGCAGTGATAGTATGACGATGTTCTTTCGTCATTTGTAACAAATGTGTCACGACAATGTAAGGTAATGGTGGTGGGGCGACATATGGGAATCCTGTAAGGTATGCGTGATGGTTTTCACTCACAACCCCTCAAACACAAAAACAAAACAAAAACAAAAATATTTAAAAAGCGATACCCGACATTCCTAACTAAAACTGCCCTAGGAGAATTCCTTTAGTTCACCTCCATTTTCCTTCTTCTCTTTGTTGATTTTCTAGGTGAATACGAGTGCTCTTAATAAATATGTGACAGAAAATTGGAGAGAGATTTTTTGCAATACATACCAGATGAGTGTGATGCTTACTTGAATTATGTGCAAAAGAGGATGATGACATTCTGGAAGATTGTGCTTTTCAGAGACAAATCCAAAGATCCGTTTCCATTCAGAATGTTTCCTAGGGAGAGGATCAGTCCCTCGGGAGTGTGTCGTGACACCCCAAGGAAGCATAGCGTGCGCAGTCACAGCCCAGGACAGACCCCTGCGATCCGGCTCCACGTCCCCCACTGCGAGCCCGTCCTCACTGCCCACCTCTGTCATTTATTTAAAATGAATATTTAATGGGTGTTCATTATAAGCTTAGCGCTGTGCTGTGTGTCTTCTCCTGCTGCACAACTTTTTTTATTGTGGTTACATAGATATTACATAAAATTTGCAATTTTAACCATTTTTAAGAGTATAGTTCAGTGACACTATTACTTTTTTAAAATGATTTATTTATATAGATATATAAAAAATAAATAAAAAATCAATTAAAAAATGATTTATTTATTTTTTAACTCCCCCACTATTACCTTTACAATGTTGTGCTACCATCACCACCTTCCACTAAAATTTTTCACCACTCACAATAGAAACTCTGTTTCCATTAAGCAATAACTCCACGTTCACCCTCCCAACAACCCCTGCTAACCGCAAACCTGCTTTCTCTATGTATGAATTTACATAGGCCCCTCCTTTAATTATTTTAAATTTTAAAAAGTTCTTTTCTTAGCTCACCCCAGTTGTCTCCCATCAAGTCGCCAACCTTGCACCTTGCAACAAGTGACCTTATATCAGTCTTGACTTACAGACTGAGGGTCTGTGGCAGTTTGAGGCCTTTATGGACCCCAGAAAAGACCGTGTCCTTAGAGCCAATCCATTCCTGTGAGTGTGAGTGGATTGTAGGTGGGACCTTGTGATTAGATTACTTCAATAGGGTGTGACCCAGGGCAGGTCCTAATCCTCTTTCCTGGAATCCTTTATAAACTGGAAGAATATGGAGAGAGATAGAAACAGCCACAAGAGATAGCAGCCCACAGAAGCCTCAGAGAGAGATAGCCAGGGAAGCTAGAAGCTAAAATCAATGGAACCTGAGAGACAGGAAACCACTGAAGCCAGAAGCTGAAGCAAGAGGCCCGGAGCAGAGGGGAGAGCTCAGCTGATGCCAGGTGCTTGCCACGTGAGAGGGGAATCCAGGACCACCGGCAGCCAGTCCTGGGGGAGAAAAGCTTCACCTGTGATGCCTTGATTTGGACATGTTCATGGCCTCACAGCTGTAAGCTTATAATTTAATAAATCCCCAGTGTAAAAGCCCATCTATTTTTGTATATTGCTTCCGGCAGCGTTTAGCAAACTGAAACAGGGCCCCTCAGTTTTCCTCATCCTGCCTCGGATTTCCTCTGTATAACCACTCATGCTTTTGTGTCATGAAAAAAGTGAGCACTCCCTCTTTAAAGGCTGAACTTCCCAGCGTGCTTTCTATCCCTCACTTTGGGCCTCCATTGGGACCTTGAGTCAACAATTTTCTCCTCTCTGGTACCCTCAGTTTCTCCCCTTTATTTCCTTCCTTTGGACTTATCGATATCCTTAGGTTTTCCCTATTCCTAAAAACAAACAGATTAAAAATTATTTCCTAAAAACCTAATAATCCCTTGCATTGCCATCCAGTTTGTCTATTGTCATTATTAAGTTTCTTAAAGATGTACTCTACATCAGAATTCTCAACATGGGATTTGAGGGCCTCTGGTGCTCCAGAGTCTCTTCAGGAATTCTGGGAGTTCTTCCCTTTTCCAGCTACTCCTCTCCTTGAGGCCAGATTTTCTACATACACTTCAACCAAATCAACATATTGCAACAGATTGAATGCAGAAGTAGATATAAGAATCTGGCTGTCTTCTATTAAAGAGATTTGCAAAAATGCAAACCAATGCTCTCGTCTCACTGAATTATGTTTGGGAAAATATAATTATTTTTCATGAAACTATGTTGTTGTGTTAATATGTATTGGGTGTTAGTATTGTTTTTAAATAAATTAAGAAATATTTTAATTCCTCAGTTTTAATTTCTAGCATATCATTTCCATAGCTAGATATAAGATATTATCCACATAAACAAAAGCTTATTGTGGGGTTCTCGATTTTAAGAGTTAAAAACAATTTTGAGATAAAAGGATTTGATAACAGCAGGTCTACAGTCATGGTTCCTTTTCCTCACACTCTGCCTTTATTCTTTTATCTCAGATCATAGAACTGGATCCCACCAGTGACCGAAATCATATTTTTCAGTTATAACTGTATTGAAAATTTTTCCCTGGTCCTTTATCTTCCCTCATTTCTCAGCAAAGTTTAACAGCATTTAAATTCTTTTTCTTCTTGCAATTCTTTCCTTCAATGACAACAAACATCTCTGGCTTTTCCCCCACCTTCCTGACCACCTCTCTGTTGTTCTCTTGGTTCCTATTCCCTGGAAATTTTTCCTCTCAGTTTTATCTATATGCTTATCCATAAAGTTATTTTTCCTATCTCTTTTCCAAACTTTTTTCAAGGTCTGAAGTCTTTCCCAAAGTATCAAACAGAAAGCATTCCAGTGCCCAGGTGAGTCTTCTGCATCTCAGTGTCAATGGGTCTAAAACCAAATTCAACAGCTTTCTCTCTAATACTTCCTGCTATTAATTCACGGTAGCCCAATTCTCTTAGTTCCCCAATTTTAAAACTTCAGAGTAATTTTGTAATCCTCCTCTCTTCACCACAGCCAATGAATAATGTGTTCTGTTTTCTTCTTCTATGTTTCTCCCCTCCATTCCCAGGCAATGCATGTTCTAGAATTTATCATTACAAACTTAGGTCATTTCCCCTCACCCAGGAATAGAATTTCATGTGCCCAATTTACCCTACACATTCCTTCAGATTCATCATTGAAATAATTGTTTTTCAACTTTTATTTTTAACCAGGGAAAATGTTTGCCACTAAAAATATATAATCCCAATATTTACTTGGTAGGGTTGTACAGGTGGATTTTACCACTGAAACCTTGAGTAAAGAAGTGCTCAATGCTTCTTCTGGGCTGTGTATGTCTCTCAGCAGAGGAAGGGAGTCACTGAGTTGGCCACCTGAGAGACAATTTTCTTAGCTGTCCTGTCCTTCCCCCCTAGTAGAGCTACTTGTGGAAAAAAGCTAAGGAGTCTAGTTCCTAGAAAACAGATACAAGCAGTGCTACTCTCTTTGAAGTGGGATGAAGAGCCCAGAGCCACACCTGCTCAGCCTTCCCCTGCTGGAAAGGTTCTGCAAACATACCTTGGTAATCATTACTCTAAAGTCCAACTTTCTTTTCTCTCCTTCTTCTTTTCTTCCTCCTCTTCCTCCTTCTTAAGAAGGAATACAAAGTTACTGGAGTTCTCAAACCGAATTGTGAGATGTTATCCTAGCTTTCAAGGATCTCTACAATTGTGTCTCTAACTCACCTTTCCAGCACTAGCATCTTCTGCCTCTCCTACATGAGTCTTGAACGCCATCTAATCCCTAAATACTAGGCATTCTTCTTCACCACCACCTTTTTCCTCTCTTCCTATATTGGATTGCTTCTCTTTTGGATCCCATGTCTTCCTCTTTCTAGCTTTGCTCCCCTTATTGGGTGGAGAACAGTGATGTGCTGGAGGTGGCTTACACCTGCTCTCAAGAGCCAATTGTGTGCATCTCTTCCCACTCTGAGTTCACTGACTTGAGGTTGGTGGCTAACTCAGCCATCGTGACAGTAGCTGCACCATGAATATTGGCAAATGCTACAAATTGGGGATTTTTTTTTTTCAGAGAACCACTTGTGAAACATTTATCAGCACACCAGAGATAGAGAATATCTACTAAGAGCTCCTGCAGAAGGGGAG
>PVKH010002227.1:0-27755 GCA_004027955.1 Chaetophractus vellerosus
CTGCAAAAAAAAAAAAAAAAAAAAGCTGTTGGGATTTTGATTGGGATTGCATTGAATCTGTTTGGGACAGAACTGACTTCTTAATGATATTTAATCTCTAATCTATGAACATGGAATGTCCTTCCATTTACTTAAGTCTTCTTTCTTTTAGCAATTTTTTATAGTTTTCTTAATACAGGTCCTTTATATCCTTGGTTAACTTTATTCCTAAATATTTGATTGTTTTATTTGCTATTATTAATGTAATTCATTTTCTGATTTCCTCCTCAGACTGCACATTAGTAGTGTATAGAATCACTATTGATTTTTGTTTATTGATCTTGTATCCTTCCACTTTGCTGAACTTGTCTATTAATTCTAGTATCCTTGTGGATTTTTCAGGATTTTCTAGATATAGGATCATATAATTAGTGAATAGTGAAAGTTTTATTTCTTCCTTTCTTATATAGGTGCCTTTCATTTCTTTATCTAGCCTAACAGCTCTAGCTAGAACTTCTATCACAATATTGAATAATAATGGTGATAAGGGGATTCTTGTCTTGTTTCTGATCTCAGCAGGAAAGTGTTCAGTCTTTCACCATTAAGTACAAGGCTAGCTGTACATTTTTCATATGAGCACTTTACCATATTAAAAAAATTTCCTTCTATTCCTATCTTTTGGAGTGTTTTTGTCAAGAAAAGGTGCTGTATATTCTCAAATGCCTTTTCTGCATCAATCGAGAGGATCATGTGATTTTTCTTATTTAATTTATCAATGTGGTTTATTACACTAATTGATTTTCTTGTGTTGAACCACACTTGCATACCTAGAATAAAAACCACTTGATCATGGTGTATAATTCTTTTCATGTGCTTTTGGATTCTTTTTGCAAGTATTTTGTTGAAGATTTTTGCATCTATATTTATTAGAGATATTGGTCTGTAATTTTCTTTTTTGTAGTATCTTTATCTGGTTTTTGGTATTAGGGTGATGTTCACTTCATAGGATGAGTTTGGTAGCATTCTTTCCTGTTCAATTTTTTGGAAGAGCTTGAGCGAGATTGGTATTAAATCATCTGTGAATGATTGGTAGAATTCACCTGTACAGCCATCTGGTCCTTGGCTTTTCATCTTTGAGAGGTTTTTGATAACTGTTTCAATATCTTTACTTGTGATTGGTTTAATGAGGTCTTCTATTTCTTCTAGGTTCAGTGGGGGTGTTTTGTGTATTTTTAGGAATTTGTCCATCTTATCTATACTGTCGGGTTTTTGGCATACAGTTGTGTATAGTCTCCTCTTATGATCTCTCTTATTTCTGCGGGGTCCGTGATAATGACTCCTCTCTCATTTCTGATTTTATTTATTTGTGTCTTCTCTCTTTTTTTCTATTTCAGTCTAGCTAAGGATTTGTCAATCTTGTTGATTTTCTCAAACAACCAACTTTTGGTTTTGTTGATTCTCTCTATTGACTTTTCTTGTCCTTGATTTCATTTATTTCTGCTCCGATCTTTACTATTTCTTTCCTTTGGCTTGGTTTGGTGTTAGTTTGCTGCTCTTTTTCTAGTTCCTCCAGATGTGCAGTTAGGGCTTCAATTTTAGCTCTTTCTTCTTTTTTAATGTTATCATTGAGGGCTATAAATTTCCCTGTCAGCACTGCCTTTATAGTGTCCCATAGGTTTTATTTTATTTTTTAAGATTGTATTTCTCCTTGCCCCCTTGTTTGTGCTCATTTTCTTCTCTCTGTTCCTTTTGTTGCATACTCTCTGTGCCTGCTTGTCTTCTTTTATATTTTTAGGAGGCACCAGGAACTGAACCTGGGAACTTCCATGTGGGAGGGAGGTGCCCAATTGCTTGAGCCACATTCATTCCCTGCTTGTTGTGTCTCTCATTGTGTTTCCTCATTGAGTCATCTCATTGCATCATCTTGTTGCACAGCTTGCTGCACTAGCTTGCTGTGTTGCTTGTGTTCTTTAAGAGGCACCAGGAACTAAATCTGGGACCTCCCATGTGGTAGGGAGGTGTCCAACTGCTTGAGCCTCATACGCTACCCAGTGTTCAATAGTTTTTGATATGTTCTGTTCTCATTTTCATTCATCTCAAGATATTTGCTGAATTCTCTTGAAATTTCTTCTTTGATTCACTGATTATTTAAGAATATGTTGTTTAATCTCTATATATTTATGAATTTTCCCTTTTTCTGTCCATTATTGATTTCCAGTTTCATTCTGTTATGATCAGAGAGAGTGTTTTATATAATCACAATCTTTTAAAATTTATTGAGACTTGTCTTGTGACCTAACATATAGTCTATCTTGGAGGGCACTTGAAATAAAATATATCCTACTGTTTTGGGGCACAATGCTCTATAGATATCTGTTAGGACTAATACATATATCATATTATTCAAGTTTTCTGTTTATTTATCCTCTGTCCAGATGTTCTATCCAATACTGAGAGTGGTGTATTGACTTCTCCAATGATTATTGTAAAGACATAGATTTCTCCCTTCAGTTTCGCCAGTGTATGCCTCGTGTATCTTGGGGCACTCAAGTTAGGTGCATAAATATTTAGTATAGTTATTTTTTCTTCGTGAATTACCACTTTTATTAATATATAAAGACCTTCTTCATTCCTTATAACAGTTTTGCTTTAACAACTATTTCATCTGATATTAGTATTGCTACTCCAGCTCTTTTTTGGTTGCTATTTGCATGGAATATCTTTTTTCAACCTTTCACTTTTAACTTGGTTGTGTTCTACATCTGAGGTGAGTGTTTTGTAGACAACATATAGGCCACTCATATTTTTTTAACCATTCTATCAATCTACATCTTTTGATTGGGGAGTTCAAGCCATTAATATTCAATGTTATTACTGTTAAGACATTACTTCATGCATTTTGTCCTTTAGCTTTCTGTTGTCATATTGTACTATTATCTCTTCTTTTACCCTTTAACTTACCCATCCTAATAATCATCACTTGTACACTCTTCTCCAAGTCTCTCACCCTTGTCTTGTTCTTTCAGGCTGTACCACTCCCTTTAGTGTCTCTTGTAATTCTGGTCTTTTGGTAACATATTCTATCAGTTTTTGGTTGTCTGTGAAGACTTTGAATTCACCCTCATTTTTTAAGGACATCTTTGCCTAATACAAAATTCTTGGTTGGCAGTTTTTATCTTTCAGTACCTTAAATACATCACTTTCTCTTCTCCTCCATGGTTTCTGATGAGAAGTTGGCACTTAATCTTATCAAGGTTCCCGTTGCTTTTCTCTTGCTGCTTTCAGAATCCTCTCTTTATCTCTGATATTTATCATTCTGAAGAGTAGGTGTCTTGGGGTAGGTCTATTTGGATTTATTCTGTTTCAGGTGCATTGTCCTTGGATATTGATATTTATATCTTTCATAAGGGTTGGGAAGTTTTCAGTCATTATTTCCTCAAATATTCTTTCTGCTGCTTTTCCATTCTTTTTTCCTTCTGGGACACTGATAATGTGTATGTTTGTGCATTTCATGCTATCATTCAATTCCCTGAGAATCTGTTCCATTTTTTCCATTCTCTTCACTTTCTGTTCTCCTGTCTTTTCTAGTTCAGATGCTCTGTCTTCAAAATCACTAATTCTGTCTTGGAGCAATTCAAATCTGCTCTTATGTATCTCTAATGTATTTTTATTCTCATCCATTGTGTCTTTCATTCCTATAAGGTCTCTTACTTTTCTTTTCAGGCTTTCAAATTGTTCTTTCTGCTCACCTTCTTAATATCCTTTATCTCTTTTGTCATATTTTCCTTCAATTCTTTGAATTGATTTAGCAGAGTTGTGTGATTTTCATTGATTAGTTGTCTTAAATCCTGTATTTCATCAGGATATTTGGTTTATTCCTTTGGCTGGACCATCTCCTTCTGTTTCTTATTATGGTTTGAAATTATTTGCTGATGTCTAGGCATCTAAATATCATGGTGAATTTATTTTGATGGTTAATTTGTCTCTCTTGCCTAGTGTTTTTTTGTATGTTTGTTTTGTTTGTTTTCCACAGCTCTTCTTTGATTTTTGGTTCTGGTTATTCTAAGTTTTCTTTTCAAGTTCAGATGTTCAGTCTTTCAATTTGCTTATTTATTTCATGGCCAATTCAATTCTGCAGTTATATACCTCTAATGTATTTTTTATCTCATCCATTGTGTCTTTAATTCCCATAAGCTCTGTTTCTTTTCTTTGCAATTTTTCAAAATCTTCTCTTTGCTCACCCTGTGTCTTCTCAATATCCTTTATGTCTTTAGCCATATTTTCCTTCAATTCCTTGATTTTATTTAGGAGATTTGTGTGAACATGATTAGCTAGTTGTTTTAAATCCTGTGTGTCTCAGGATTTTTTTGTTTGTTTCTTTGACTGGACTATATATTCTTATTACTTAGTATGACTTGTAAGTTTGTTGATATCTAGGCATCTAATTATATTAATGAGTTTACTCTGATGGTCAATTTCTCTCTCTTGTCTGGTGATTTTGTTTCATGGTTTGTCTTTGATTTGTGGTTCAACTTATTCTAAAAATTATAATTTCCCTGTTTTAGTTATTAAAACAGGGTCAAGGGCTCTCTAATAGGGTGCAGACAAGATCTAAGGGTACATGGGAATAAGGACAAGAGAGACTCCAAAGTCTTGATTTCCTTCACCTTCTGGGCCTGCCAGCTGATGTCACTCTTGGCAAACCTTCCCACAGAGGTGATTCCTGTTTTGCCTTATATTTCTGAGCCAATTAGAGCCACAATTCAAAGTGGGGCCCTGCTACTTAAACTTGCCAAAGAGAAACCAATTGGCCAATTCGGTTCTGCAGTTATATATATATATATGCCTCTAATGTATTTTTAATCTCATCCATTGTGTCATTAATTCCCATGGGAGTGAGTAACTCATGGTTTTCTTTTCAGCATCTTCAACTCTCTGTCCCCACTCCCTCCAGGATGACATGTGCCACACTGCTGGTCTACAAATCTCTAAAGCAGATCTCATTCCCTCTTTTAGGTTCCGGGTTAGCTAGGCTGTTAAATAAACTGATGATCAGAGGTTAAATTAGATAGTGTACCACAGAAATCTAAAAATTTCTCCTGACAAAATAAATTTCTCCTTTTTGGTCTCCATAGAAATTAAAGTTTTAAAATACCAGTAATATTACCTTTTTTTTCTCTTGTATTCTGATTCACCTGGGTCTTTCACTATATTAGCCCTATTTACCTTTCATTGAAGTCTGATTCTTTCTTTAGCTTCTTTACTTAGGGTGGTCTTTTAGAATTAATACTGCTTCTTTAGCACCTTTAGAGCTGGTGAACTTTAGCAGAGTCTCACTTGTCATATAGACACTTACAGTTCTAAGGAGTTATTAGGTTATACATGAAATGTAATGCATCTTATGATTTAGAAATAACAATTAAAGCCTAGGACTAAATGTAAATTCTGCAAGACCTTACAATCTAGGCCCTAATTCTCTTATGAGTATTTTAAATGAAACTTTTTCTAGAGAAAAAAAAAATGAAAATTAATTTATATTGAGGCCATTAACCACATAGCAGAAGTTGCTTTGTTTTACTTTTACACTTTATCATCGTTATGTTAATCAACAAGTAAGGCATACTTATAGACTTGCCTTGCTTCTCTTTTAAAACCCCATTTTAAATTGAAGACTGCATGCTTTTAGAGAAACATCAGAGCACAGTATAACCGACAAGGAAATTTGGTTTTCATGATCCATAACCTTCTTCTCAGAATAACTGAAAGTATAATCAACAATACCATCATGCAGAACAGTATTAGGATAGAATATGGACAGTGAGAACATTACATCTTTAAGAATTTTATCAATCTTTAAAATATATAAATATGTATAAATAACATTTTACTTATAAAAATTTAAACACAAGATTAGAAAATTCCTTCAATTATATAACACTTCCCAAATACTTCTCATGCAACTTATAATATATTAAATGAAATTATTTTTTAAAAATTCTTGAAAGTATTTTACTTCAGATTGCACAAGCACACTGCTGATATTTGAGGAAATGTACACACCTCAATTACTCTGTCATGCTTCTCCTTTAAGAAAGATACTGTTTTCCAAAAACTGAACTTCAGCAGTACCAGAAAAAAACTATTTTCTCAATAAACTTAAGATTCTCTGTGGAATCAAGATTATCATCTGACTACCACCATTGAATATAATCACATGCTTATTGGAACGCTAATATCCATACCCTAAGAGTACACTTACTTTCAACAATGAGGGTGGTTCTTAAAAAACTTGGGTGGTAAATGTAACATGGATCTGTGCAAGTATTAAGTGTTTGAAATAGGCAGCTAATACTGAATTTATTATTAATTTATAAATGTTCCCTTAGCAGTAAACATAAGTCTACACATTCACAATAGTCTTAGGAAATAAATACTTGATTATGCACAGTATTTTATGACAAATTAATTTCAAAAAAACAAACACAACATTTTGATAAAAATTCTGATCAGAATTAAGTGTGGCTCTACAACTTAAAACATTGTCCAAATAATATCACAATTAAAATCTTCCACTGTTATATAAGTATTATGAATTCCCAGTTTTGGAATATATTTTTCCATTGTGATTAAAATATGAACATATTGAAAATGTCAATTTCAGTGATGACATTAGTTTTGGTTTTATTTTAGCTGTATAAAAAGTTGCACTAAGTGTCCATTAGTGGTCTGATTTGTCTTCAATGTTTCATAAATGTAAATATTTTAGTACCTCCCTTTTTACACAGTAAAAGAACAAGTTCTTTGCAACAATTTGAAATTAAGTATATCTTAGGGGTTTGATTTAGAATGTTAAAAGTTGTCAGGTTTGAACATTATTTTTAAACAGGTCTCTTTAACCAAGTGACAAAATAGTAAAACAGTAAGGAAAAGATTTAAATCCTAAAATAGTAAAGGCTTTGTTTTTATCTTACACCATTAAGGATAAGATAAAGTCAACATGAAGAACAAGAAATTATTCAGATAGGGCACAGACTCTGTCTTTTATATGTTGATTATTAAAAAAACAAACCTTATATATCCTTTTATGTAAAACAGAATAATTTGACAGAAAAAAATTTTAATTTTGTACCAGTATACCATTTGATAAATAGGTTTATAAAACCTGAGTTAGTATTGATCACAACAGATAAAATTTGTTTCCACAAACTTTCTATGGCACTTTATATGCTTACATATTTCATTCCTCACATTTCTGCTTGCTCTACATTCTGCAAAAAAACAGTTATTTCACCTCAAGACAAAATTATACCTTTAAATAAGCTCATTAAATTATAGTCAGTATTAAGTACAACAAACAAAATTTATTTCCACAAACCGTCTACAACCTTCCATATCTATCTTACATACTCTTACCTTTCATTCTGTGAAAACCAGCCATTTTATCTTGGAACAAAACCACACTCGTTTAAACAAGATTATCAGCTTCAAATAAAATATAATTCACTGTCACCAAACTTCTACAAGTTTTCATACATATTCAGGTCTAATACATATTTCTACCTCTTGTTCTGTGAAAAACTAAACATTTCACTATAAGACAAAATGACATTCTTTCTTTAACAAAGCATATTGTGCTTACTTCATACACCTGCATACTTCAAGTTATCAAAAACGTCTTTAAATTGCTTTCATATAGTTCTACAAAACACAGTCAAGCTTGTCAAACTAATAATCTAATTTCTTTAAATTCACACATTTTTCATCATCTTAAAGATCTAATCGACATAATGCTAACTTATTTTATTAGTGTATGTATAAACCTAGGGAGATTACACCCAAGTAGAATAAAGTTGAAATGATGATAGTTTATGCATGAAACGTTTTTTTCTCTTCCTCCATAGGAGATTAAAACTTCTTTGCTTCCATAATACCTTAGAATTATAAATAACCTTAAAGGATACTGGTTATTAGGCTCTGGAGAACATACTACAATTGTTGAATTATTTCAAGCAGAATCCAAACAATAAAAATTTTTAAAAATCCTTATCTTCAAGGACATTTTCTTTTACTTATTGAAACTTGGCAATTAGATTTTATTCAATTACTCTCATCCCAAAACTGGAAAAAAATTTAAATTGGGGAATTAGAGGACAAACTATGCAACACAAAGGTTTTTTCTCTAATATTCCCTCTGTTCCCTATCATTTTTAATCTCCAGGCCTAATAGAAGAATTCTAAACCAAGCATATTTCTCCCCATCCTGTCTGCTCCCAGCCCTTTTCCCATAGCTCCCCTGTTTATTTTCTCTTACAAGGTTAAAGAGATTTCTTGAATTCAGTCAAGTTTAGGAGAAGGCCCTAAGGGCAGGGATAGGTGAGCTAGAAGGAAAAAATCTAGGTAAACTTCCTAGTTTTTCCTTTTTCATAAGAGTTTGTCTATTCAGATATCCACCTAACCTTCCCTACCAGTCCTGTAAAATTAATTGGCCAAGGTCTGAGTATATTTGCTTGTAAATTAAAAAAAAAAAAAAAAAGAAGCTTGGCTTTTCTCACTTGGGACTCCAGGAGTACTCATTTATATATCTATATAAGCAATTTTAATTTTTAGCAATTTGAATCACACTCTCTTAAGATATTTCATTTGTTGATTTGGTATTAACATCTGAGGATATGAAAATATACGATGTACAGACACAAATAGAAATTTAAATATAGAAAACAGAAACACAGAAATATAAACCTCATTAACATACACCACAATTTTCACTTTTTTTGGTATATCTTGTTTCCAGGTTTTCTATCAGTTCATACCTTTGGTGTTTATAGTTTTCAAGATTTCAAGATTTCCTCTGGGATGGGGGTGATTTGCTTATTTTAAGCAGTAGTGTTGCTTATCATGCACAAGACTGTTCTGTTTACCTTTACATAAAAAAATTGGAGAAAAAGTTATCTGGGCAAAAACTTGGTCAACAGTTATTTGGTTTTAATTTCAAAGTAAAGCTCCCTGCCCCCCACCCCCACCTAGGGTCCTTTCATTCCAGGTCCCTGTCAGTTGCTGCCTAACTCTTCTTGGGGTTTTCCCCCCAAAGTCAGCTAGGGCAATCCTTTTCCTAATGTTTTATAAATTCATAAGAATTTCCCCTATCCCTTGAGGGGTGGAGGTGTGGCCTCAGGGGTCTTTTGAAGTAACAGTTTTCTTTAACTTGGCTTTTGAGTTCACTTATCTTTCCTAAGTTTATAGTTTTAGGGACCCCTTTTTGCTCTAATTTAGCCCAGTCCTTAAATAGTTGGATTCCATTTTAAGATATTCTGCTGGTGTGGTTAAATTTGTTCCAGGATTTTTCCTTTGTTTCTTATCTGCTTCCTGCTTTGCTTTTTTCTATTACTAGGCTCCATTCACCTCCTGTTATCAAGGTATTCTGCAGGGCCTTAATACCAGCCCAATTAGAGGTTGGAGCAGTTAAGTTTTTTTACTTTCTTTCGGCTGTCTCTATAAGGTGGGGCATTATTTTCACAGTTATATAAATCTGCCATGGGAAATGAGTAAGCACATACACAAACTGTTTGTTTATTCCTGGTGGTATTTCCCAGAGGAGCAGAAATTTTGCCAGCTCAGCAGCTGATTTTAAAGAGCAGCCCTGGCTGAATTGAGTACCCTGACACGTATGAGAGGGGGAGCTATTTCTATCTCAAGTTTCTCTATCGAAAAAGGGAATGCACAGGAGGAGTTAATAAGGTTTTGTTGGATCTTCCAGACTTGAATGAGGAAGGACATTTTTCTTTTCTCTGCTAGTCTTTACAGGTAAAATTTTATATTTTTGCATTGTTATTGGCTTTTAAGAGAGAAGAATAAAGGACTGAATATTCATTATCTCATCCTATTTCTGCTTTCTTCTACAGAACAAATCTTATTATATTACAGTGGTCTTTTCCATAAAATTGAGGCAGGCTACATTAGGAATCAATGGGCAGATCTGCAACCTGGCAGAAAAACTGCTGCCATGGAACATGGGACCACAATACCTCACAAGATGGCTGCTGGAAGACCCTCGGAGAAACCCCCTTCATAACGAGATTCCCTCCGGAAGCCAGGAGAAGCTCCGGATAGTCGCCAGTGGCCTTATTATTGGGCCCTGCTGGGGGATTGATGGGTGGGGTAATTAATCAAAACAACAAACAGCTTGGACTCCTCTCCTGTTGTTAGCAAAGGGAGTGGCATAATTAATCGTTCAAAAAGTAAGTGAAAAGGCTGAATGGGCCCCTGCTCTTGCCTTCATCGCCCCTGCCTGGAACAGCACATAAGTAAAACCTGGACATTTGTAATCTGTAATGGGAAACTGCAGTCTGTAAATCAGCCCTCTTTATCTCTTTTCAGCCCCTTCCTCTCTACCCGGGAACCCTTAATCTGTTATTTCCTCCCATTTCTCTTCCCTCCCTTCCTTAATAAATTACTGCCCTAACCAACCTGGCTTGCTCTTGAAATTCATTTTCTGTAGCTTAGCCAAGAACCTAGAGAAAATCCAGCAACAGAGCCATACTCTAACCATTTTTTCCTGATTCTAAATCATATTTAGGCCAGACCTTGCTACAGAAATAAACTGTTTCCTGTTTTTTCATGGGCTTATATTTTCCATGTTTTCAAAATACTGCTTAAGGACTTCATTTAGGAATGCTAGCAGAATTAGAATTTCCCATTTTAAAGAATTTCAGTAACCAGTAACCAATTAGGAACACTTGAGCAAATACAAATGCAGTAACACACCAATTAACAGTTTAAACAGACACTTAACATTATATCTAAGTAGCACACCATTTACCAATTTAAACAGACACATAACATTTACTACAGCTAAGTAATGCAGCAATTACCAATTTAAACAGACACTTAGCATTTACTATATTTCATTAAATACCAATGAATTGCTGGGTTACTTACTTTTTTCAGCAGTACACTCAACAGACAGACTCAAGATGGGGCCTTGAACCCAAACAGAATGATACCCAGAAAACCAGGAATAGGTGTAGAGTTCAGAGCAAGGGGGATCATTCTAGAAGCAGGACCTAAGGCCTCAAAAACACAGGTCCAGGGGACTCAAAACTCCAAACAATCGTCTTGATCCACGCCTACCCTGGTGACCCACTCACCCAGTCAGATGTCTAAACTTGGTGTTGGAACCATTTCTCTCTTTGAAGCTTTAAAGTGCCATAGAGTTCTGGAAGGTCCATGAGGTGGAGAAAACCCAATTGCAGAGCTTTATAGACCAAAAGGCTCTAGTGGCCATGAGAACTCAAATACCATGCTTACCTCTTCCTCAAGGGCCCCAAACCTTGGGAGCCAGACTCCTTATTCTTCAGGGAACCTTTTGTCCTTCGTCCCACCAGAGTCACCAAATTGGTACTGAGCAAAAGTGGGTTCTTGCCCTATGCACTTCAAAGACCAATTCCTGGGACACTAGAGTTTCAAAAAGAGTTTATTGTCTGTCCATAAATAGCAAGGAGAACAAAGGCCTAACAGCCTAAAAGTCTGTCTCCCTGAACTGCAGGAATTCTGATAGGTTTATTTATAGTATCCAGGTTTAGGAGGTTTATGCTAAAGAGTAATTGGAGTGGGGCTGGCTCAGCTTTCTTCATTAATAAACATTAAGGGACTGTCTAGTGATCATAAGACTTTAAAGTTGTAAAATAGGCTAGGGGTACCCACCCCTACAAAATGGGGGTCAGTCACAAGGTTCTTAAAATCACAAGATAAAGGTTATGTAGTTTTACAATCATTATCAGAGATCAAGGCATCAGGATTCCAATTCAGCAACTTTCAGCAATTTCAGGTGTTTACTTTTACAATATACTAGAAAGTAAAAAGGCATCTATATAATGATTCAGTAATCATAATTATTTTATTCTAAACCCTCAGTTACAGGCTCCCCTTTATTACTTATGCGGTTATTGGCAAAACCTCCAAACAGAATTCTTTCTGCTTTCCTAGTGCCAAACTTATCACTATTTCACATTTTCTTGTTGCCCTGACTTTCTATCCTTCTGTTATTCTTATAGCCATCCTGAAATTTAATGACCTTTATCATTCTCCAATTAAGTTATGTGAGGTGAGACTCTAACTCAATTAACATACATCATGTAGAGAGCACTTTATACTTTTCAAACACTGCTAACACGTTCCTGTTCCATGTTGATTAATAGCAGAGCAGTCAGTATATCTTAAGGATTATTCCCCAGAGATCTATCTTTTTCTCTTTTATAGCTAAGATACTGCCATTTTTCACTCACCTAATAAGACCTAAAAAAACGATAATGTTTGCCTTTTGAAAACTAGTTTCCTGTTTTAAAAAAAATAAAGAGGTTTTTAGGTTATTATTTGGCCTTTCTAGATTTGGGGGAACTACACATATTTTTGAAGAATTTAATAAACTTTTTCCCTTGGCCTGATGACAAAAATCTTGAAAATTTCTAGAATGAGTAAAGGTACATCAGATATAGGTAAAAATACTGAATTTTAAATATCTTCAGATATAAAGTATTAGAAATCACACAGGTGATTTAGTGAAAATAGAAAATGGAAAATATTGAAGAAGCATACATTTTATAAGATAAAAAATACAGGGGCTGAAAAATCTAATTTCTAGTTGCTTTGCATTCTTAATTGTGAAATGATGATGGTTGAAAGTTATCCTTGACAAAGGGCTTATCTTCTATATTCACAAAAGTATATTAACTATACTTCAGTTTCAATAAGACATGTTCTAAATTGTCAAAATAGTTCCTATTGTAAAGATTCCAGAAGAATTTCTTCTTAAAACTTTAAGAGCCAAAAATACATTTTATTGGATAAATCTAAATGCATCATTCACTCTTTAAAGGAATCTTAAAAAGAATATATATGAAAAGCATAGAAATGTTTTACGGTTTAGAATTATAATTCCTAACTTCCTTTTCTTTGTAGGACAATTTTTTAATAAGGAGATTTTAGTACTGCTATGCTACATAATTGCAGGGGGGTACCATTCAAGTGCCATTCAAAATGCCATGTGAAGAGGGTTGAGCATCATGGAGGTTGACTTGTCTACACTTGGCCCCCTTCTGGATTTTGTGAGATTGATGGACACAGAATCTGTTGTGTCACACGCATGAATTTGGCCCTGGTGATTACATAATTTATTATCCAAACTAGAACAATTTTGATAGTGGAAATCTGGGACAAGATGCATAAGCCAGACTCTTCTGTGACTAAGTGTGATGAGAAGTCACTCTACACAAAATACAACTCAAATTGGCCTTTAAAAACAGCAAATTCCTGCACTCCCATGAGTGAAAGTCCAGGGCTGGGGCTGGCTTCAATGCTGACTTCATGCAAAGATTCCTGCTCCATTTCTGCATGGTTTTGGTCACTCAGTTCCCCTTTCAAGTCCTTTCATCCCGAGGCAGGTAATGTGATAGTTACAGCAGTCCCAGTTCTCAAATTTTTAAAAACAATAATCAAAGGAATAGCAAAGTTCTTCAACATCCCTACTGCAGCCATTTTCCGAGCAGAAAGTGTCATTATAGAAGCCCATTGAACCTGTCATTGAATTGCATTGATTTAAATCGAGTCACATGTTCGTTTCTGAACCAATTCTTGTCAAAGGAAATTGCATTAACTATAAGCCAATCACAACCACCCTTGGAGATGGGAGGGAGGCCAGTGTACTTCAAAGTATTTCCATTGAACTGTGTGAATCTCTGTGGAAATCAGGTTTCTATTAATAAAATCCCTATTTAGTAAGTGGAAAGAGTATGGATGCGGAAGAGTCCACATGTAGGCCCCACCAGGTGTCCCTGGGTGAGCAGAGAGTAAGCCCTGTGGACATGAGACCCAACCACATGTGCAATGACACTCACATAGGCACGGCCAAGCCAGGCAGTTTTCAGACAAGTTTCCTCTTCTTAATATGTACTCTCTGGTCCCCTTATGCTTTGCTCCTGCTAAGACCAGTACCCACTTACTCCACAAACAAAAGAATCAGCCACAAAGAAGTGCCTGAAATTGCCCAAGTGTGGATTATTTTGTGTTGCATCACTGATGCAAGCTCCTGACACTTATTGAACACTTAATACATATGCATGAAAGTAATTAGGGACAAAAGTGTTATGGCTAAAGGTAGCATTACATACTGATAAATGTTCAGAAAGATATAATCTTTTAAGCTTACATGTATCTAAAAAATAGTTAAAATATATAAAGAAAAACTGAAAAAATTATAGAAAGAAATTGACAATTATGATAGTGCTGGTCAAATCTCCAAAAATCTATTTATAGATTCATTGTAATTCAACTGAAATTTCCCAAATATTTCTCTATTTCTAAAATATATCTGGGAAAGCAAAGGGCCAAGAAAAGCCAAGACATGCTTGAAAAATAATAAGATAAAAAAAAAACTTTCCTATCAGATATCAAAATTTACCTGCAAGTTATTGTAAAACAGTGATAGAAAAATTGAATGACATAACCTAATAGTCTTGATATTTGACAATGCTGGTATGGCAAATTCCTTTGGATAGCAGGGATCTTTTTGATAAATTATGCGGGGATAATTCATTATCCATAAGGGGTAAAAGAAATAAAATTAAATGCTTACTTTGCTCTTTATACAGATATCTATTCCTGATGGAATAATGACAGCAAGGCAAAACTTTGAAATACTTAAACAAAAGCAAAAATAAAAGCAAAAAAAGAGAATATATTTATAACTTTGGAAAGGATTCCCTAAACAACTTAATTAAAGAATCCACCATAAAATGCTGACCAATTTGTCTAATTAAAAATTTAGAACTTCTGTTAAACAAAAGACTCCATACAGAAAATGAAAATAAGATCTGTAAACTTGGAAAATATATTTTCAGTAAATAACTATTATCCAACATGCATAAAGGACTTTTCCAAATAGGCATGAAAAAGATAATCAACAAGAAAGTTATACAGGATAAAACTTGTATATACATTTTGCCAAAAATATGATATGAATGGCGAATAAACATAGGAAAGGATGTGCAACATTATTAGTAAACAGAAGAATATAAGTTAAAATGAAATGAGATATCATTTTTCACCCACTATATTGACAAATATTCACAGTTTGACAATACCAGTTGTTGGAGAGGATGTTGCTCAATGGTAACTCATCTAAGCTTTTTTTTACCTTTTTTTTTTTTTTTTTGAGTTACCAGGTTGAGACCAGGACCTCGTACTTGGGAAGCAGGTGTTCAACCACTTGAGCTACATCTGCTCCCCACATTTAGTCTTTTTTTTAAAGATTAATTTATTTTTATTTATTTAATTATTTCTCCCCCCCACCCCATTGTTTGTGTCTTCTTTTTCAGGAGGCACCAGGAACCAAACCTGGGGCCTAACATGTGGGAGGGAGGCACATAATCACTTAAGCCATTTCTGCTCCCTATTTGTTGTGTCTCTTGGTTTGTGTCATCTCACAAGTTGCTGCATCATCTTGTTGCCTCAGCTCACTGTGCCAGCCCATCGCATCAGCTCACTGTCTTGTTCGTCTTCTTTAGGAGGCACCGGGAACCGAACCCGGGACCTTCCATGTGGTGGGCAGAAGCCCAGCTGCTTGAGCCACATCTGCTTGCCTCATCTAGTTTTGACTGGATTGGAAATTGGTTTAAACATATTTCAAATAAATTTAATATAAAAAAATTAACATTTCATATTATCTGGTAAATTAGAACATCAAAACAGTCCATGAGAAGTAGTTCCACGCATGTGAAAGCTGATCTATATAAGAATGTTCTCCTTTATTTGAATGTCCATGAAGACTGGGAAATTTTTTGTCTGTTTTATTTTGTTTTCTATTCAGATAGTGCCTGGCACCTAGTAGGCACTCAACAAATATTTGCTAAATGAAAGAATTAAGAAAACCACACAAATATCTTTTCTAAATAAACTAGTTGTCTCAGAAGAATTGATAATGAAAGTGTGTTATGTTTAGAAAATGGAATAAACAATAAAATAAAAATTAATAAACTATAGCTAAATAGTATTTAGTGTTCAAAAAATAATTTGGAGTGAAAACAAACCCCAAAAGATTACTTATAGAATGTTTATGTTACTTTGATAGAAGTCAAAAGCAAGAAGAAATAATCAATTTGTCTTTTAAAGAGACCAACATATATGGTAAAACTATGTTTAACACCTGAGAAGAATGATAAATACAAAAATCAGGAGTGTGGTTAAATCTGTGGGAGTGGCAAAGTGAAGGGATGAGGAGGAAACCATATACAAATACAATAATATTGGAAATGCTCTAGTTTTTAAGTTAGGAAGTTTTCAAAGGAATTAATATTATTATTATGCATTTTAATTTATGTGCTATGTATTCCTTTGTATGTATTAGGTTTAACATTGAAATAATAAAATAAAAACTATATTTAAGAAGCAAATAAAGAGAAAGAACCCTTTTTAATAATATAGATGATTCTGCAATTGGAATATTTAGACATAATCTATCAAATCTGTTTGAAATTGCAGATGTGCTACAGGGACAAAATTTCCCACTAGCTAACTTGGTCCACTTTTTAAAAGTACATGTCTTCCAATTTGCTGGATTAACAGTTAGAATTTTCTAACCAGAATTAAAAACTTGAGTTTAGATTTCACTATTTAAACTCGGCAGCAACTCAGAGCGAACCAGGCTAAAGTTTACCTTTGCACCCTTTAAGCAAATTAATTTTAAGATTAAGATTAGTGTTAAGATTGAAATTTTTTTTTAAAGTTTATCTTTTTAATTGTTCAAACTTTTCATGAATTTAGAAAGTACTGATTTAACTCTAAATAACTGTTGTTCTAATTGCACATGAGACTTACATTTGAATAGCACCTGCAAATTTTGTTCATAAAGAGAAGATTTTGCTACAGAAACTTGAATGTGTGAAAATCCTGATTATAAAGTATTTATGAGCCTTATATCCCAACTCCAGTCAACACAACATCTTTCTTTGTTACATAAGGTGTTAATGTAGAACTCATCTTTTAAAAGGTTTAGGAATTGAAAAAAAAAAAAAAAACCTCTTAGATACTTGGTGTCTTAGTTTGCCACAGAGTTGCTGATGCAAAGTACTGGAAATGTGTTGGCTTTTATAAAGGGGATTTATTTGGAGTGAAAGCTTACAGTTCCAAGGCCATGAAATGCCCAATCAAGGCATCAGCAGAGATGCTCTCTCAGGGTCTTGTCATGTGGTGAAGCAAGATGGCCACCAATCTCTGCTGAGGTCTCTGCCTTCCCCTCCAGAATCTATCATCTTCCAGGACTCAGCTGTGAGCAATCAGGCATTGGACTTGTCTCTTCAGCCTTGAGTTGCTCCATGGGCATCCTCTTGGGGGCTTTGTTCCTAAGCTTTGGCTGCTAGCAATAAACTGTCTCACACCTCACTGATGTAGTCCAATCAAAAGCCCTAAACCGATCCTATCAAGTGATCTAATCAAAGGCTCTATAAGAATATAATGCTATCAAAGGGCCCCATACCCACAGCAATAGATTAATTTAAGAATATAATCTTTTTCTGGGATTCACAAAATTCAAACTATCACACTTGGAAAACAAACACAAAGGTGGTCCTTATCCTAAGTTCTACAACCCAGCCTGCTAAGGATTCAATATGATTTGTGTTGACCTAATCCAAAACTAGTCATAAAAAGGACAATTGGAAATGTTCCCATATGAATAAGACTGTTATTAAGAAGAGAGTAATTAGGCTAATATGTTTAATGTTCTGAGAACAATACACATGGAGAAGGATTTCTCTTATTCCCAGGAACATAAGCAGCTTCACTGTTAAAGAATTATTGAAAGAAATGTTGGATAGACTACCTCAGTAAAAAATAATCTGTTAAATATAATGTGTAAAGCACTTAAAAGATAGAGTGCTTAAATATTTAGCATATATTGATGGCAGATATAACTTTATATACTTCTTGTGTAGATAAATTCTTTAACCATGACCCATTAAAGATTATGATTTTAGATGGTATTACTCTATATGGAATGCTAGCAAACTCAAGTGAAGCTGATTTATTCAAGAGAATTATTCATTTAATTTCTACCATTTAGTATTTATATTCCTTTTCCATTCATTTATTCATTTCATCTTTATTCATTTATGCATTCATCAAATATTCATTTTAATGAGTTTCATTATAACTACAGAAACTGTAGGGCAAGATTTGCAATAAATTTATTTTTTAATAGGTTTATTCTTGGAAAATCCTCTGAGCAGATAAAGGCTGCTAGACCCATCAGGCTTACATCTCTTTAAATTTTTACATTTTGTCCATTCCAGTTCTTTATCTGGATGTTTTCCTTGAAGTTCATTGAATTGCCTGGAATTATCCTTAGTAATCTTTTAGTATTTGACATATTAAATATTTATTTATGCTATGAATATGTTATAAGTTATACTATAGATTTTATATAGTAGTCATTAAGGAAGTTTTAACATTCAACAGTCAAGCAAACTTATTTCAAACTAGATAATATAATAATGAGTTAAGAGTGTCCCCTCATTTAAAACCACTCATACTTCTCTGACATTGTCCATAATCTCAGATTTTTTTCTGTTTCATAAAACAGTGTTTGTTTTTCCACTAAACTCAATTTTCTATTTACAAAAAAAATACATTTTACATTGCTAGTGGAACTGTCAATATTATTATTATTATTATTAATTGTTTATTTAATGAAGATTGTATACCTAGTCAGCCACCCTGATAGAGCTTAAAAATCTTAATTTTCTGTCAGCTTTGGCTGGCCTTTATGGCTACTTTTTATTGCAAATGAGCATTTTCCCACATATACCAAAGAGACAGAGATAAAGAGAAAAAGACTGATGTGATTTTAAAAAAATTGTTCATATTTTGAATTTAAGGAGAGTCCCTCCCTTTAATGTTTTTTTCTGTCTTCTCATTCCCTTGCTCTTATTTTCTATCTCTATTTCTGCCCACCTTCCTTACCTTATTTCATTTTGCTTATCCTTTTTGGATCCCTTTTGTGGGCTACTGATTTTGGCTTCTTTGACATTTTGAAGTAATTTTATGAATACCAAAAAGAAATATATTATGTTTTTAAACTAATCTATTCCTCTGGGTGTGGTACCATTTGGTTACATTAAGTTTAATTGAAGGGCCCTTGATTAGACCACTTGATAAGGTCAATTTAGGGCTTTTGATTGGACTACACCAGTGAGGCATGACTCAGGTTGAGTCTCAGTCTTCTTGATGGGTCTTATATAAATGGAGACACATAGACAGACACAGACACAGAGAAAAAGGAAGCTGCTGTATTTGATCCTGCCAGTGAGAGAAAAGACTTCAGTTTTGCCCGCAGTTGAAATTTTCTCTGTAAATCTGGGGCCAGAGTCCCTCACTTGGACAATTTCAGTTCTATAGAATAGTGATCAGGCAGCTTAGTACCAGGAAAATCTTTCCTCCTACCTCCTCCTGAATTATAGTTTTGGAGAATAATATAATGAAATCTGCTTGAAACTATTTTATGGTCTTACTTCTCAATTCAAATGGATAACTACTGAGTGAGAGTAAATGAGTTTGCCAGCATCCCTTATACTAGCCTAGAATTTGAACACCAGAAGGTAAGACCATTAATATTTCCTTGAAGTATTTGGCTTTCTGTCAAAGAGTGGATTACGAGACCCAGGAGTGACAAGCAATTGTCATTGTCTTCTCTTTGAGTTTCAATTTCTATTCAAGGTCAGCATAGATACAGAGATAAGTTCTACAATGCTAATAGCAACAGGAGTATGAAAACCTTGGAGAAAAATGAGTGTCAATATTGCAGCTAGTGGATAAAGTGTTAAACACAAAATTCCATTTGCCACAAATTGCTCTGCAGGAATGTGGCATGGGAGAACATTGTTGAGGGTGCACAAACAGTGTCTACAGTGTAAATTCTAAGATTATAGAACTTAGAGAAAAATGTGAGACTAGATTCTGCCTTACATGCATCATGGTGATTATCCTAAGTCACATTCAGACCAAATGTGCTTGAGTAAAAAGAAAGCACCTTGGAAATACATTGTTTATTATATGTTTAATCCTTTTCCTGAAGTTATGACTATATTTAATTTAGGAATATTTTGTGTTTATGGTAGCAAAACATAAGTATTTTTGGAAACAGACATGTTTTTATATAAATAAATATTTTTATTGTGTAAAAAATAAATGCTAGCCTCATTGTAGGTTCAGATCTCTGTGATGACAGTAGTCAAACCATACAGAATACATCTCATGGCAGCTCTCTATTGCGGATGCTGTGAATTGATGAGAACTTGAGCAGCAAGAGATTTGAATCAGCCTCTTGAGAGACTGTGTTTTGCAAGTTTGGTTTTGCCCATAGGAAATCAAACTTTACATATAAACCCTCACACACATACATATGTCCTCACATATATCCTTCATTTCTTATTCTTGTCTTAGTTGCAGTCTCTTAAATATCTTACTTCTACCCATCTCTCACTTACTATGCTCCATATTTTTAATGCACCCTTCCTCACTTTAAAATACTCCATTGGTTCTCTTTCAATTATAGCATCAATTCCATGCACAGTCCTTAGCATGGCCCTTCACCAAGTACAGGACCTGTCTCCAGATTTATCAGTGTGCAGAATATATATCATCTACTTCAACAAATGAATCAGAAAAGATGACAAGCTTTTTCATGCCTTTAACCTTTTATTCCTGTCATTCCTTTTCCTAGAAGCTCCCATTCCCTTTTGCCTGGTTAACTCTTACTCATTCTTGGTAACAGATCACTTGTCACCTCTTCCATGGGGCCTTCCTTGCTACATTTAGTCCCCAGAGTTAGTCACTGCCTTTTGTTGCTCTAACATAATTTTGTTTTTATCTTTAAAAGTGTTATACAATATGGAGAGAGTATACTATAGTTCTTAAGATCATGGCTGCTAGAACCATGGCTGAGTTCAATTTATGACTCAATAATTCTGGGAGAATGTCTTTGGGCAAGTTATACAAGCTCTCTGGCCATCAATTTCATCATCTGTAAAATAAAAAAAGTTTAATCCTAGTAGATCAAAGGTGGTCGAATATTTCCTGTTTTGTCTCTGACATATAAAGAACTTGGTTGTGACTCCCATCCTTACAATAAGAAAGAGCTGAAAAACTGAAAATCGATGACTTTTCTTGAACCTATCAGAGAACTTTAAGTTGCAGGGCAAATGGCCACCCTGAAATCTGGAAAGACAGGTTCATCCAGAGAGATGAGCAGATTCCTCTGTAGTTTCAACCTGGTAGGTTTTGATGAATTGCAGGAGTTTGAGTGTGCACTAGAGTAAGAGTGATAAACTTCTGGGGGCAGAAGTATTAGGAGAACCTCATGTTGTCATGGTTTTGTTGTTGTTGTTTTTAAAGCAGACCTCCTGTCAAGTTTAATTTACTATTTGAGTAGCGAGGAATTTGGGTGGCCGGAGGGGTGGAGAGGACATCAGGCTGGTCCTATGTGCCAAGATCAGGAGGTCATGGTAAGGGTCTGCCAGAGCCTCTCCATCTCAGGTGGCCACACTCAGTGTCCTTCTCCTGACCCACTTTTGAAGGCATAATTGAGCAGTGACTCTTCATTTTTATTTTTATTTATTTTTTTACTTTGGATGTTTATTTCATTTTTTAAAAAAAATCAATTTTATTGGTACATATTAATAAGGCATACAATTCATCAAAAGTGTACAATCAATGGTATTTTGTATAATCATATATTTGTGTGTTCATCACTTCAATCATTATTAGAGCATTTTCATTATTTAAATAATAATAATAAACAACAAACAAACAAAAACCAAGAAAATTCTTCACCTCTCAAGCTTGTTTCCCCTGCTGTTCATAGCTGCTATTTCTGGTTATTCTTGCACAATTATTCATTTATTTATTAAGTGGTTTTATTGAGATATATTCACATGCTATGCTATCTATCCAAAGTGCTTAATCAATGGCTTTTAGCATAGTCACAATGTTGTGCATTCATCACCACAAAAAATTTTAGAAACATTTCATTATCTCATGGGTTTTTAACTCCAGAAAACCCTCTGGGATCTTACTGTGAAGACAGGAGATATTTCCTTTCATGGCTCTGGCAGGGGAGGGAAAGTTAATAATTGTGAATTAGACCCAAAGACTTCACCCAAATAATAATAAAAGTAACAATAATAATAGTAAAAATGCTCCAGAGGAAAAGATGTTATCCCATTTGGTAGAATGGCATTTATCCAACTCCAGTCCATACTACCCTTCTTGTCTTACCTAATGGGGGAAAAAGAGTCAACAGGATTTCATTAAAATAAATTGGGAACACTATAGCCAGGGAAGAGAGTGGGTCTAGGGATTAAAAAAAATAATAAAGCTGGAGAAGCACTTGTGAAGGTCACAGACCAAAGACAGTCACACTAGGACAATGAGATTCGATGAGAATATTGTAAAGTGTGCCTCCTCCCCTGTACCTTATCTATTCATCCACAAAGTTACAATATAATAGTGGATAACAGCTGAACAATCTATAAGACACATTTTTTAAAAACTGTTCTAGGGTTCAGGAGACCAGGGGAGGGCTGGGCAGTACCCAGACAGAAGGACAAAGAGAAGGAGAGTCTGCAGTGAGGATGTGTGAGTAACTCAGGTACTGCTGCTGCTGGCACCCAACCCCCACTCTCAAGCAGTCAGCTTCAGGTTTTCTGGTCCCTCCTGGGCAGCTAGGAATGAAAGAGGTCCCCTATCTCACTCCTTAAACAAGAATTAACTCAAAATATATCAGAGCACAAACAAGGAAAGAAACACTTAGATAAATGGGCCCTTCTCAAAATTAAACAGTTTTGTACCTCAAAGGCCTTTGTCAAGAAGGTAAAAAGGCAGCTTACTGAATGAGAAAAAATATTTGAAAATCATACATCTCTGAAGTCTGTCAACTGATGAATGGATAAACAAATTATGGTATATACATGCTATGGAATATCATTTAGCTCTAAGAAGAAATGAAGTCATGATGCATATGACAACATGAATGAACACTGAGGGAATTATGTTGCATGAAGCAAGCCAGACACAAAGGAACAAATATTGGGTGATTCCACTATTATGAATTAAATATAATGAGCAAATGCATTGATTTAATAGCTAGATTATAGGTCCCTGGAAGGTGGAGTGAGGATAGAGAACAGAAAGCTGAGGCTTATTCTGTGCAAAACTGGTAAAAAGGTTGTTTGTAAATGTTTGGAAGTTGAAAGAAATGTTGAAAGGACATTATAGTGTTTCTAATTAGCAGTGCATATGTGTATGATAGTGGTTGAAGGGAAATTCTAAGGTCATGTATATCACTTGAATGAAAGCTAATAAATGAAAAATGGGACTACATAGCATAGTGAACCCTCTTGTGAAAAATGAGTATGGTTAATAGTACATTTAAAAGAATGCTTTTTTTCTCTGAAATAGAACAAATTTTACATTAATGGTATAAGATGTTAATAATAGCATGAAATTTGGGCAAAAATACAACCAAAGCAAACTATGGATTGAAGGATATAGTATTATATTAATAGTCTTCTATCAATGGTAAAAAAAGAAAATATCCTAAGTGAAAGAAATTAGACACAAAGTGTACTACATATTGTTTGACCCTATCAATTCAAAATATAAATACAAATAAATTTATAGAGACAGAAATAGAGTAACAGAAATATATGGCAGGGGAAGGGTAGAAGAATCGGGAGGTGACTTTTCCTTTTGGAGTAATGAAAATGCTCTAAGATTGATTGCAGTGATTGATTGCAATCAATATTGCAGATATTGATTGCACAACTATGTGATTATACCAAATGCCACTGATTGTACACTTTAGATGGATTCTATGGTTTATAAATACATTTCAATAAAATTGATTCAAATTTTTTTTTTAAAAAATGGCAAGGAACTTTTCAGAATTAATGATAGACACCAAACCACAGATTCAAGAAGTTCAGAGAACACCAAGCAGAATAAATAACAAAGGGTAAAAAAAAAAACACCAAAAAAACCCAAAAAATTCCCAAAGGTATATCATAACAAACTGGAAAATCAAAGACAAAGTGAAAATCTTGATAGAAGTCATAGAAAAAAAGCATCTTACATATCTAGGACCAATTACAAAAATTATAGCAGAGTTCTCTTCAGAAACCATGCAATTAAAAAGGGAATAGAGTGAAATATTTATTGTTGGAAGGAAAAGCTCACCAACTTGCATTCTTTCTATATCAAGCAAAATTATCCTTCAAAAATGAAGGTGATAAAGACTCTCTCAGAGAAAAAGACAAACAACAACAAAAAGCTTTCATCACCAGCAGCCATGCACTAAGGAAATATTTCAAGAATTTTTCAGGTAGAATAAAAATGATATAGGTGAAAAACTTGGATCCAAATAAAGTATAAAAGAGCATCTGAGAAATAATAAATGAAGGTAAAATAAAATATTTCATTTTTCTTAAACTTAATTGATATAAAATGTAATTGTTTATTTAAAGTAACAATAGAAACAATGTATTAGGTGATTATAGTATAAGGATAAGTGAAATGAATGACAGTGATATTACAAGGAATGAGAGGGAGGGATTGGGAATACATAAACTGATAGAGTATTTTTTGAAGGGTGGATTCAGAGTAGTTAAAAATGTAATTTGTAAACTCTGGGTTAACTACTAAATTTTGTAAAGAAATACAGTATATAAGCTGTAGCAGTTTGGCAGTTTGATATAGTTATGAAGTCCAAAAATAAATATTGGATTATGCTTGTAAACTGGTCTGTTAATCTGGGCATGATTAAGTTATGATTAGGGCGTAGACTGGGCTATGTCAGTAGGGCGTTGAGCCCCACCCCTTGGTGGGTGGGGAATCAAATATAAAAGGCATGGCAAAGGACAGAGTGGTAATAGTTTTGATGTTGGAATTTTGATGCTTGAGCCCGGGGAGGTGAGCAGACTGAGGAGCTTGGTCCTGAGGAAGGAGAGAAGGCTCCGTTCGCCTGATAGGCTACAGCTGGCCTTGTGGAGAGAGGCAAAGCCTAGAGAGCCTCATAACCTACAGCTAATCTTGTGGAGGAAACAGGAGCTGAGCCCGGAGAGAAACAGAGCCCCAGGAAGAGAGGAACCCAAGAAGCCTGAACCCTGGCAAACATAGGCAGCAAGCAGTCTTGCTCGAACACGTGGCAATGGACTTTGGTGAGGGAAGAAACTTATGCTTTATGGCCAGGTAACTGTGGACTTCTACCCCAAATAAATGCCCTTTATAAAAAACCAAGAGACTTTTTGTATTTTGCATCATTACCCCTTTGGCTGACTAATACATATGCTAAGAGAGGAGATAAAATGAAACAGTATAAAATGGTCAGTTAAAACCTGAGAAGGCATATCATATTCTTGATATGATATGAAAACAGAAACAAAGAAAATTTCAAGAAATGAAAAATAGTTACAAACATGCTAGATTTTAATCCAATTATACCAACAATCACTTTTGTTTGGCTTTTCTTTTTTTGTTGTCATTTTAATTTTTTTTATTAGAGAAATTGTAAGTTAAAGAAAAATTGTGCATATACCACTTTTGATAGGAATGGTCTAAATGCATCATTTAAAAGGTAGAGCTTCCAGAATGGATTAAAAATAAAACAAGACCCAGTTATCTGCTGTCTAAAAGAAAGGTACTTTGCATAGAAAGACTGAAATAGGTTAAAATTAAAGACATAGAAAAGATATATACACTATCGACCCTAACCAAAACAAAACTCAAATAACTATATTAAATTAGATAAAACAGAAAAGGAAAGTTATTGGGGATAAAGAGGAATGTGTGGAAGTTTGAAATTATTTTATGAATCCCAAAAAGAGAGAGATTATGTTTGGGGGCTGATCTACTCCTGTGGGCATGAGAGCTTTGTCAACCGGACTACCTCAGTGAGGCATGACTCAGGTTGAGTATCCACCCTTTTGCTTGGTCTGATAAAAAAGGAGACATACAGGAAAAGAAAGGTCTTCCATATTTGATGCCGCTATGTGACAGAAAGGAGAGGCTCAAGGAGATGAGGCCCCAGGGAGAGATGAGCCATTTGCCTGAAAACTTGTAGCTGAAATCAGGAAGAAAACCCTGCAACTCTGACTGACAGAAAAGGCCCAGGAAGAGACAAGCCCTATACCTGGTTGCCCTCAGCTGAGCTCTGGGAGACAGTATATCCCAGAGGGGAAGACACAGACCAGGCAGAGATTACTCACCATCTTGCTTCAACACGTGACAGCTGACTCAGGTGAGAAAGCGCCTCTATGGCTCCTTGAGTTGGACTTTTCACAGCCTTGGAACTGTAAGCTTTTGCCCCAGATAAATACCCTTTATAAAAGTCAACACATTTCTGGTATTTTGCATCAGCAGCCCTTTGGCAAACTAAAACAAGGGGCATTACATAATAAGAGGGATCAATTCTCTAATTAGAAATAACATCCTAAATATGTATGCACCTAAAAAGTAAGTGTTAAAATACATGAGGTGGAAACTGATAGAACTAAAAGAAGAAATAGACAAATTCACTAATATTGTTGGATTCTTCAACACATCTCAGTCAGTAACTGATAGATCAATTAGGAAGAAATTCAGTAAGGCTATAAATGACCTGAAGAGCACTATGGGATTGATCTAATTGACGTTTTTAGAACATTACATCAACAGCATAATACACATTCTTCTCAGGCTCACATAGGATAGTCACCAAGATAGACCACATTCTGGGCCACACACCAAAAAAACATCTTAACAATTGTAGAGGAATAAACAACATATGCAGTTCTTACCCTATAAAAAATTTAAAGTAGAAATAAATAGAAAGATACATTCTTTTTTTGTTTTTTACAGCTCAGTTTTTTAATGCTTTTTAAAAATTAAAGCATAGCTTCACAACCAAACCAGAACAAAAATGTTCACTAGAAAAATAATTAAAGTCCTGCTATTTATTCAAAGAATGATTTAAGTAACTGTAAGCATCTAGGACAATTTAACCTTTTCACCAATCTTTAATTTAGTATTCACACTTTGCCTACTTGGCTTCAAATCCCCTCAATAACTTTGCAAGAATTCAAAATTCCTTCTTTCCTGCTAATCTTCTTTTCCCAAAAAACCCTAAATCCTATTGGCACCTTACCAAAGAGAATGCCATCCCTACTCCCCTGCTCCTCCCCCACTCCCATAATCTTTTTTTAAAATAATTGAAAATATAAACAATTAAAAACTAAAAAGAAAACACAGTTGAATAAAAACATACATTTCTCAATTAAATGTATGGGATACATATAAATTTTTTAATCATACAATATGAATATGTTACACAATATATTTGGTTCATAGTAATGCAATCATACAGTATTTGTCCTTTTGTGTCTGGCTTGCTTCGTTCAACATAATGTCCTCCAGGTTCATCCAATGTTATCATATGGTTTACGACTTCATTTCTTCTTACAGCTGCATAATATTCCATCTTGTGAATACACCACAGTTTGTTTATCCATTCATTGGTTGATGGGCACCTAGTTTGTTTCCAACTTTTGGCAAACATGAATAATGTGCTATGAACATTGGTGTGCAGATGTCTGTTTGTGTCACTGCTCTCAGTTCTTCTGGGTATATACCCAGTAGTGGTATTGGAGGGTCACATGGCAAGTCTTTATTCAACTTCTTTAGGAACTGCCAGACAGTCC
>PVKH010002228.1:5864-27863 GCA_004027955.1 Chaetophractus vellerosus
ACAAAAAAAAAAGGACAAAAAGTGGGGGCAAGAGATGGAAAATAAGAAAGATAAGTTAAGAAAATGAAATCAATTCAATGACATCCAAAATTCACCATGTCACTCTCTTTCCCCAAACCCTCCTTTGGCTTCCCATTGTTCACAAGACTCTACATGATCAGGTCCCTATAACCTCTGATCTCATCTTGCTTCTCTTCCCCTTGCTAACTTCACTCCAGCTTCATTCAAGATGATGCATTTCAGGCATGGTCCCACCTCCAGGCACTTGCACTGGTTGTATCTTCTGCCTGGAACATTCATCTAGTAGCTAGGAGGAAAGAGGAGTGGCTATTGGAGAGCCACACATTCTGCCATGAGGAGGCCATCTATGCTGAACACCCAAGACTGGCACCACAACTGGAGAACCACAGGCAAAGTCACCTGGGCATAAACTTGGTCCCTCAAGCCAATGTTTTGGAATGTTCTACATGAGAATGAAAAAGCCAGCTGCAAGCAAGAGAGCAAAACAGAGGACCAAAACTAAGCTTCAACCAATCTCTGAGCAAATAGCCAAAAGCCCTCACTCTTAGAGTGGCAAGAATCTCTAGGGAGTATGTTTATATTTTTTAAGGAACATTTATATAATCTAAAGCTTCTTTAAAAATAAAAATAAAAAATAAAAAAGAGACAAATAAGCCAAGCCCTTGATATTAATGCTTGTACTTATGAACCTTATTCTTGTAAAATTGAAACTTAGCCTGATAATATCTTTTGCCTAAGAGTTACCTCCTAAAAACCTCCTTGTTACTCAAATGTGGCCTCTCTCTAAGTTATTTCAGCAAATAAACTCACAACCTTTCCCCCTCTGTGGAACATGATTCCCAGGGATGACCCTCCCTGGCACTGAGGGATTATTACCAAGTGCAACCAGCCATGCATTTGGAAAAAGACCTTGACCAAAAGGGGGAAAAATTAAATACAAAAGAGTTTTTATGGCTAAGAGATTTCTAAGTGAGTCAGAAGTTCATTCCAGAGATTATGCTTATGCACATCCTAGGCAGATCTCACTAACTGCCACAGTAAACAAAGCCTCAAATAGGGGTGCTCCCGAGGGCTCTAGAGATAGCTGGACACTATAGGCAAGGTAAAAAACCCCATGAAATCAGCACCCTGTTGGTGGGCCTTACCTTGGTATATATGGTAACCTTTTTCTCCATGGCAACAGACTTAGGCTCATTTATAATTTCACTACACAAGATTCTTCTACTCCTTTTATTTGAACCTATAATTAGCACTATACCTGTTAAATGTATGTCCCAGAGATTTAAATCTTCATTCTGTTCATATGCCAGTTGAGTCCTGAATCCAACAGAGTTGCAGCCAACATCTACTCTACAATTCATTGTACTCACCCAGGACAACTAACATAAGGATGATGATGGACAACTTCAAAAAGCAAAGAGTATCTATAACTGCAAGCAAAACAGTTCCTTCCATCTGCCCTGCAAGATCTAAGCCCCCTCTCACTCTGAAACAGGGTCCCCAAATCCTCAAGATTGAGGAATGAACAAACATAAGGGGGGAATGCAACCATGGACCAGAGTAGACTTATTATTATTGTAGTAATGGAAGAACTTGGAACATTGATATAAAAATAGTGATTACCATAAGTTCTGAAGAGAGAGCGAAGGAAGAATAGGTGGAACATAGGGCAACTTTAGGGCATTGGAATTCATCTGCATGATTTTGCAATGACAGATCAGGCCATTATACATTTGTCAAAACCTAAAAAATTGTATGGTGCAAAGTGTAAACTGTAATGTAAACTATTGACCATGGTTAGTAGCAAAGCTTCAATAATTGTTCATCAATTGTAACAAATGTACCACACTCATGTAAGATGTTATTAATAGGGGAAAATGTGAATGGAGAGGGGTGGGGTATATGAGAATCCCCTATATCTTTTATGATAAAGTAAAAAAAAAAAAAAGAAAAAAAAATCCCTCACTCTCTTGTTTTGCCATCTTGTATTTTAACTTTTCATCTACAGAAAATATTAGGCATCGTACCTTCTAAGTCAAAAAGCACTGACAGTGCATCATTGCCTACTAAAATATTTGTATAAATGCCTCTCTCCAGCACTCAAGATCCTCCATTTTATACACTCAACCTCCTTTCTTGCCTTCTCTCTGATGCTGTTCTGAATTTATACAGGTCTCATTCCTGCTTTCTGGAAATCCAGCCACCCCCATAATTTTCCACCTCCATACCTTTGCTCTTCTGTTTCCTCTACCTGGAATGTCCTCCTATCCAACGTCAAGGATCATCACAATAGCCGTGAATCTGTTCGGGATCTCCCCATGAAACATGAACTCTTTCCCTCTTTTGGAATTTATATGACATCACCTTACTTTCTACTTATGTTTGTAATGCCTTGGACCTTCCACTAGAATGTGGTTTCTTTAAAAACTGAAGGTACAATGTCATCATTTTTACCACCTCAGAATGTCATACAATGCTCTAGCCTAGTAGACAATTGGAATAAGGTTCTGTTTATCTGGGTCACTTGAAAGGCAAATCTCCAGCCACACCTTTCCTTCTTGACTCTGGAAGCAAAGAGTTTCGATCAACATTCTCTGTGAACATAGTACACGTGTCTGATCCTGTGCTATACATTCTAGACTCTAGCCAAAGTTTAAAAATCACACTATTTCACTTATAACATACAGTTTCCCTGATTTCCTTAGAGTATTGAAAATTCTGATGAAAATGGACATTCTCTCATAACAATCATCAGGAAGAGCAAATTCGCAGCTGCCCTCTTTGGGCAGGCTACGCAGGTTACAGTCCTCCAGTCCCACAACCTGCCTCCTTTATTTATGTCACCCATTGGTCCTCCGAATATTTGAATTTGCAAGCCCTGGTCTAAATCATGTTTGGCCTTTGCCGTTTCAAAGAATCTAATATTTGATGTTGCTCAGAATAAAAACCCTATGCTTAAAGGCTTGCAAGTCATTTTTTAAAAAATGCAATCCTCTGAACACTAACACTGAGAATCCTGAACAATTTCCTGATGTACTCCTTTTTGAAAAGGTGTTTTCAAGTACCTTTAGAAATTATAAGTCAACAGCATACAAAGACACAAAATTGTACCATGTGAAAATGTCAAACCCTCATTAAAACACTAGAAATGTCATTTATTAAATGGGGCTTGAAGATTCACATGGTTAAACTGAGATGCTGAGGAAACTTTATGCACATATTTTTAATGCAAAATCAATAGAAAAAAACTGAAGTGGGAACTGGAGGGAAAATCATTTTGCCATATGTACCCCAAAAGGTAGTAAATAAACAATGAGCAGATAATATGTTTTTACTATTTGAATACATCAGTTCCCTAGAGTTGTGCTACAAATCAACAGTCTGTATTGTTTTGAGAAAAAGAACTCACTTTATTAAACATGTAGAACAAAATCCTCCACAAACGTCTTCTCTAATAGAAATCACCTTCACTGCTAATTTGAAATTTGGAGCAATAGCCTTTTATTAAAGTACTTACAAACAACATTTCATACATCAGACTATATAATCATAAATCAAGAGCAGACTATTGTATTAGTCTCAAATAGACTGTTAGAACCTCACTAGAGATTTTAAATGCACTTCCTTCCAATTTTACCCATAATACCTTGCAAGGCAACTTAATTTTGATACTGAGTCTTTCATAAAAGCTCTATCTTTACTAACTAAAATAACACTGCTACAAAATTTAAATAAAAAACAAAACATGGCGAGGGGAAAAATATTACCAGGATAGTCAAGGGACTCCAGACATATCTTCAAGTGAAAATAGAAAATTTATGGAGAGTCAATAAAGTGAGAGAGAAAAGCAGGTTCCCATGTTTAAGCTCCAGAGCAAGAGAGTTTTTATCAGCTATGGTCCACCAGTTTGAATAAAGAGGACAGAGATTATTGAAAGAAAGTATCTATAACATGAGGGAGTAGTGAGGAGGCATTCAAAGCAAAACAGGCAAATTGGGTTTTGCAATAGTCTGTATATGCATTTCTAGGTAGGAAGTATAACTTAATGGTTGAGAGCACCGTGTTTGGAATTGGGTTTTCTGGTGATGGAGGGCAAGTTCCCCTTTGTCCCTCTGTTTCCTTATCAGTAAAATGAAAATAACAGTGCTTCCATGATATGGCTATTGTTGGGTGAAAGAAGCCAATGCACACAATGCACTTGGAAGGATTGTGGTTACACCATTGTCCTTTATGTTGACACCCAGCAGATTGAATGTGGAAAAATCTAAAAGGTATTCAACTTCAGAACAAGTACACTCAATCCATTGACTTATTCCCTTTGGAATAAGGGACTTGCTTTGAACCAACTCCTAAAACAAAAATTCAGGGGGACAGATGTGGCTCAAATGGTTGGGTGTCCCTCTCCCATATGGAGGGACCTAGGTTCGATCCCCAGGACCTCCCGGTAAAAAAAAAAAAAAAAAAATTCAACATTTTGAGCAAGCAAATATAGTTCTTCAGGGAAAAAAGAAAAGCTGTGGTAGATTGAATCATGTTCCCCACAAAGACATGTTCAAGTTCTAACTTCCAGTCTTGTGAGTGTGAACCCATTTATAATTAGGACTTTTGAATATATTATTATTAGTTAAGGTGTGGGCTCATTTATGAATAGGAACTTCAGAGATCCTATTTAGGTGAGGCCAAATTAAATCAGGGTGGGCCTTAATCCATATGACTAGGAGGCCTTGTAAACAGAGAATATTCAGACATAGTTAGTCAGTAGAAGCCAGAAGTCAGCTAGGAGAAGCTGGAGGAGGGGAGAAGGATCACCTTGTAATGGGGACGGGGGCATAAATGCATCTACAAGCAAGACCAAAAGGCTGCAAACTCTGGGAGAAAGCATAGCCTATCGCTACCTTGATATTGGACTTCCAGGCTTCAAACTGTGAGCCAATAAATTCCTGTTGTTTAAGCCAACCAGTATGTGATATTTGTCATAGCAGCCCTAGCAAACTAAGATACCCACTAAGTGAACCACTTTAAACCATAACTAAACTGACCTAAAACTATTAGATCAGAACAAAATCAGAAACGTCAAAATAATTCCCAAACCAAAGTAGAACTACTGTTTAATTAGATTCAGTCACTGGAAGATAAATGAAATGAAAATGAAATAGTTATGGCATTTGCCATAACTATTCTTATTTAGGGATATTTTTAACTTTTGCTTGCCTTGAGTGTCAGTGAATTGTAGGTGCCAGCAGAAACTCCATATCAGAAAAAAATGGATAGAGACATGAAGGACAAAACAGTAGTCAGAAACCACTGAACAGGCCTTATCTGGAGCAACATCCATCTGGCCAAAACGGTCAAGCAGGTATAGGTGTTGTCTGATCAGAAAAACAGAGAACAAAGGTCAAGGGTCAGAAGTTAGGAAAACAGACTAGAGCCAGAAGGGCAAAGCAAGTCAAAAGTTCCAGGCTGATAATCAGTCAAGAACCTATCCAGAATACAACTGGCATATTCAATAAATGAATGGGCAAATTAATGGTTCAGTGAATATATGAATGAAAAGATCATGAAATGATAAGCAGTAGAGCAGGTATGGAAGGGGAAGAGAAGACCTTGATAACAGAGACTGTTTTTTGCCTCTGTCTGAGAGCTGTATGGGGCCTCCTTTTAAGATTAGAAAGGGTTAGTGTGGCTGGCCAGAGAAATGCAAATGTGAGCTCACAAGTGCGCCATGCTTGCTTGAGTAAGCAGTAATGAAAGAAGTTAGCTGTCGCTTATGACCTGAATCTCCTCCTCAACTAAATGGCTTCTTTCTAGCTCTTTTTCTCTTCTGTCCTTTCCCTTAGCCAATGGGTCGATAAGCAGAACATGGTGACTCTGCCTCTGATGTTTCCAGCTAGGTCTCACAGGAATCTCATCATCCTGTTTGTTATTCTCCAGGGTCAAAATGCTCAGGGGTCTACCTTATTTCATTTCTGGCATTGTCAAAGGAAGGAGAGAAGAGAGAGGGAAAAGAAGGGCAATAAATTTTTATGGATTTAAGGTGAGCTTTATTGAGAGAAAAGAACTGAGACTGTGTATAAAAGGAATAATGTTGGTCCTCTATATCTCGGTTTCTGACAGTATTCCTCAGCCAGGTTTCCCTTCAAATGGGGATAGTGGATCAGTGGTGCTTCAAGATTGCTCCTTACAGCTGAGCTACTCATTCCCCCAGCTGCTGGGAATATTGGCTGCTGAAAGTTCACGGAAATTGCCTTCAGCCAAAGGGACATGCCCCTCCCAGGGAGCCACCCACAGCCAATGACCAGCTGATGTAGGGATAGGAAGGCTCAAGCCTCTCGTCTCAATTCAGGACAATTCTGAAGGTCACCCCGACTCCAAAGCTCCCCTTCAACCCCAGATCTACTGAGCTTTGGTTGTAGCCGTGTTGCTCATGAGCTTCTCCTTCTGCTCAATCCTTCCTTCCTCTCTTCCCTACATGAAACACACAATTCTCTGTCTCAGAGACTTTTTCCAGGGGACTTGGTCTAAGACAAGGAAACCATATTTAGTGGACACATGAGTTACATTCAAGACAGAGAATAATATACCTGCCATATATGCTACTTCCATTGGCCACTGACTAGCTAGAAATGTCAAGAGATGGTTAACCTAAAGGAATGCATCTCAGCAGCAGACTTACATTTGGAAAAAACGGAGTCATTTCTTTCACCATGGACAAGAATAGATGGCCAAAGAAAGGAAGTTATCTAAATAAGGGCAACATTGCTACCTAGAAATATTTTATGATTTCTCACTTGCTATGTAATTGGGATCATCTCTCATTAAATATAGAATAGCATACGGTTCCTTATAGAATCCAAACAATTTCAGTAATGTTATAACCCTCACCATTCAGCATGAGTAGTTTATGTAGAGCAGTGGCTAGCTGGGATTTAATGACTGTCTTGGGACTTGATAAAACTGTGTGGTGATATTTGGATGATTGTGTCCAGGAATAATGGTTTCATTCATATTAAATATCAAGAAGGCTTTAGGAATTAAATAATTTATATTGAATTAAGTTAAATAAACTAGCCAACAAACCTAATGAATCATGAGCTGTATTCTGATTGGTGGAGAAGAGACATCAGCCCCCAGAGAGTAGCGTTTTTTCTACATAACCATCCAGGCATACTGCAGATAAATTTGCAAGTTGGCCAATACAGTTGCATAAAATGAACTGAGTGTACAAGATGAATACCAAATTCCCCAGAGTCTGAGCTGACCACTGCGGACTTGATGGTGAATACTAAAAAATTATTACAGAAACAATTTAAAGTTAACCTTCAAATTTATGAAATCAATGCAAGTTACACTGCTTGAGAAATTAACTGTGCTGTTCATTGTAAGACTGCTAATTACTCTTAGGGAAAGTATGCCTTTAAAGCAATATACTTCACGTAGGAATGCTAGATGGGCTTTGTTGAAATATTGAGCATCTTTAAAGCTAAAAGGAATACTCTAGAAGAGGAAAAGGAAAGTGTCTGTGATGTACACATAGGCAAAATCACTTTTTATTCACCCTAGACATTTTAAAAAATAAACTCAAGGGTAGAATATTATGTGTCTTCCAAGAATCATAGGGAATAGCTTATAAAAGCTGAAGAATTAATGAGAAAGGTGACTAGGTACTCAATAAACATAAACTTTAAAAATAGTTTACATGATTCCCACAAGCTGCTTCATTGGGGACATGATCATTGCCATTACTTCTAAGTTGGGGTTTGTAAGATTTGCCCTCCTGGAGCTGAAGCTATTAATTTTTTCCTAGGAAGACAGCCACGGCATCCAAGTTACTGCCAGAAACCAGGATTGATAAGAAGAGCACCCCTTTCTGGTTCATTACATTTTTTGTCTATAAAGTTGAAAGCTTTATTAAAACTACCAAAAATAACATTTGCTAATCACATGTGTACTAACGGAATAAATAAGTTTTAAAGGCTTAAAAAATACCTGCCTTTTCCACTCTAATCTTTATCTAATAGTAGCAATCACAACATTTTCTAACTGTGATATTTTTCTTGAGGGTAGAAGAGAACTTTCCAAGTTACTTGTTAATTCAGATCAGAAAGCTCTTCACAGGCATGCTCACAGTCTATACTTTGGGTGTATAGGTCACCTTTTTCTAATGGTTGACTTTTTTCTTTCTTTAACAAGAGAAGCTTTTGCCTACCTGCCTACCTGTTACCTTTGGAATGACCACAGCTACCCTTCCACGTGTCTGGCCCAAAGTCCCTGCTATCTTATTTTTAAGAATAGCTATGTCTGTTTGCAGTGCACTTTTTTTTCATCTCACACAGTAAATACATTTATCAGAAGTTGGGTATGATAGATACATCCCTAGAGGAACAAAAACACTGAAGATGTTTCTTAAAATCATAGTTAAGAAACTGGGTAAAAACATTTAACATTATTTACTAAAGAAAATGTATTCTAATAAATGTTAGTAATATCACAAACTAAAACACTACATCGTACAGAATCAGGGGCTGGAGTAACTACTGGGGCAGGTGGAAAGAGAGGAAATAGTTCATCTAGCAGGAATGCAAAACAAATAAATAAATGTCCAGTAATAGTTTCTTTGAATAGCTCTTTCTCTTTAATTCTTTATTCACACATTCTGGCATCTTTCTAGTCAGTCTTAGAAGAGATAATGACCTTGCAATATGATACTAGTAATAGTAGTACAGTGGTTAATTACAGCCAAAAAGCAAGGTCTACATTCAAATGCAACCAAGTACCCAGAGATTGGGCTGGTGACTTTGAACATGACCAAGCAGCTGCTCTATCTGAGGACTCTGAATGCTGAACATGGATGAAAAAAATGATTGAATTTACCATTAGCCCTAATGGAAACAAAACTCCTGCTCACAGCAAACAAATCTGTTGGTTTGCAAAGCTTCCCCATTTATAGCTACAGCCATCAAAAAAATAAAATAAAATAAAATAAAATAATTATTTGGCTTATTGCCTGAAATTACCTCTTAACAATCATTGTGGTGAGGGAGATGGGATTGTCTTTATTGATTTAGACTAATTGGGGCCCTCCTCTGAAGCTAGGGCCAGAGTATATTTCACCCAAATCATGAGACTATTCTGAATGGTGAAGGGATAGAATAATTGTCAGGGAACTCCCACAATGTGCACTACGATTCACCTTTGGCTATCCAAAATGCATAAAGACTCTCTTTCTCATACCTAGGTGAAACATGCCCACTCCTTTTATAAGAGAAGACAGTCCTTATCCTTTTATCACCGCCAGTTCCTAGGTCCACATCCCTAGATGATGTGCCATCTGTTCTGACAGTCCAGATACAGTTCCAATTGGTCCACCAACATTGAGCTGAATAATGAGTTGTATCCTCTACACCTACAAAATAAAGTGATGGAGAAATAGTAGAATAACATCAATACAAACTCCCATTTGGAAAACCAGAAGATATTGGGAAACAATACAAGTGGTCAGTGGTCCATAGCACATACTGAATCTGCAAGGCTCCCTGCTTGAGCAGTGAACTGAGTGCCTAGGTCACCTAAACTTGGTGCACCCAGATCTACTAAGAGGGACTCTCCTGACCCTTGTCTTCCATGAACAATTCTGAGTTAAGCATAAAGAATACCCATTTTGGAAGCTGCACCATTTTAGAAGTTTAACTCTTATGGGTTCCATTTCTAGGGTTTGGGGAAAACCTAAAAGCATTCACCAGCTGTTATTATTCAGGTTTCAGATTTCTTTGGCAATGCAGAGCTCTTTAAAATTTAGTAGGCTTCTGTCTTTTTGTTCTCAGTCATTTCAATGGATCTGTAGCCAAAGCCAGAGGTTCTACTTCAAGTCTGGGAAGACTGCCTCCTGACAACAGGCCTCTGGGTTCTGCCAATTTCCCTAGAACAGATTGCAATGGCATCAGCCACTGCAGAGTGATAATGGCCATTGAAAAGCCCTAAAAATATAGATAATGAAAGTTGGAAGTCTGGGTTCCACACTTGACCATTTTACCTATCTGTGGTCTACTCATTGCTTTTATTTCTTTACAGTGATACACCATGCCCTGTAGTCCATGGAATGTAAGTAGGATGGTGTGGCAGTTTGATAATATTTATGAATTCCAAAAAGAGATATTGATTATGTTTGTAAACTTGTTGGTTCCTCTGGGCATGATACCCTTTGATTGTATTAAATTCAAAGGTTATGTTTACTTTATTAAATTAAGATTAAGCTTTGATTCGGCCGTGGCAGCAGGACATTGAGTCCCCGCCCCCTTGGTGGGCAGACACTCACAGAAAAAGACGTGGCAGAGGAAGAGAGACAGTTCATTAGACATGGCAAAAGCCCTGGGAAGAGAGATGAGCCTGATAGTCTACAGCTGCCCTTGTGAAGAGACCAGAGCAGCTGAGCCTGGGGAGAGAGACGAGGCTTAAGCCAGCCTACAGCTGAGATCAGAAGAAGCTGGGACCACGGAGCCTTAAGAAGAAGAAGGAAGGCTGAACCCTCACAGATGTTGCCTGCCATCTTGGGTCAACATGTGGCAACAGACTTTGGGTGAGAAAGTACCTCTATGGTACCTTGAGTTGGACTCTTTAGGGCCTTGTGACTATAAGCTTCTACCCCAAATAAATACCCTTTATAAATGCCAACAGGTTTCTGGTACTTTGTATCAGCACCCCTTCAGCTGACTAATACAGAGTGAACCCAGATTAAAGAGAAAGGCAGAGTAAGAGTCTCAGAATATCTCCCCTCTATCAGCTAGTTTGTGGGTACATCTTGGTCACTGCAGTTTGTTTTCTTTGTTTTCTATCATGTACACAGGGGTTTGGGGAATACCTTCCATAAGAATATAGTCCAATGATGCATATAGGATCAGGCTGTTAGTGAAAATAACTGTAGTTCAATAACTCACAAATCTATATGACAGAAATACTCAAGAATCCTCTGATATTTGAGAAAATTGCTCTTACAAAGTCTTCTCAAGAATAAAGTAAGTTTTCTGTACTTTCAGCATGTTACCTTGAGTCTCTAGAGAGAACTCTGGAGGCCAGGTATGGATGTTTTTAACAGTTATTAATATCTGGTCCTTGGGATGAGTAAGCAATGGGCCATTTGAGGGACTGTGTATTCTAAATGTTAATATTACTTGGACAGATTACTTTGTCTAGGTCTTAGAAAAGAGAACAAATCACAGTTTTCCTTTTGGAGAAAGGAGAGTAAGAGAAGTGATGTCTTGTAAATCTGTAATTAATGGGGTTTACAAATGGCTCAATCCGCTTCCCAGCTGAGTCCAGGGCTTGGGGAACAAAGTGATAAATGGTCAAGAGGGTGATTTTAGCCAAAGGTAACTGTGCTGCACAACACAGAGGCCTATTATTACTTTTTTTTCAATCTGTAAAGAATTTAACATGTATCCCACTTTAAGTACTATTTCTTGGTGGATGGGCAAAGGAGGTCCTGAGCAATGAGCACATCCATTATTTTCTTATCATTAAGCTCTAGGCATCATTCCCTGGTGATGAAGTACTTCTGCCATGATGAAGACTATAGAATTATTAAACCAGCCAAAGTCACAAAGATGATTTAGAAATGAGCCTACGGAGTGCTATCTAACCATGTACTTCAGAGAGGAAGGCTATCCAGCCATGTACACACTTACTCAGCTTTGACCTGTTTGGAACAAGAGTCATTTCCCCCACTAAACAAATATTTTCACTTTCTTATCGATTTGCTTTCCAAAATACTCCTTATATTTTTAACATACTTCATATTTTTATGAAGGACAAACACAAACATAGCTGAAAGACATGCATGGTTCTATAAAACAATCATTTTGAACTCTCTACCAGTATTTACATCAACATTATTGAAAAACATGATTATACTGTTTCTTCTTGATTTTTCCATTTTAGACACCATCTATCTACTTCTCACGCTTCCCATTCTTTTTCATCTCCTCCCTCCTCCCCACTCACTGATCGGCCCTTTTCACTTCCCAACTTCTCAACAGAGCTATGCCATAATTTTGGCTGGAGATATTTTAACATTTATATTATTTAAATATAAAAATTTTCTGTGCCATGACTTCTTCCCTTTGCATAACTTTTTAACCCCAAGGAAATTAAAAACTGTCTTAGTGTGGGTGTGTTTTCTCAGATTTTTATTAACTTACCACAAAATCAACCCCAAACTCTCCCCAGGTGTCTAAATCTCTCCTAGAATGTTCAAACCTAGCAGGAAGTCTATCAATTTCATCTTCTTAGAAACATTTCTCCCAAAATCTTCAGAACTGCTCCAGTTCTAGGATGTTGTCCACTGTACCTCATTCACAGTTCACCCTGGAATTTCCCTTCACAGCCATTGTAGAGCTATCCTTTGCTTCTCTCATGTTGGATCTTCTGTTTCCTGAATCCCATCTCTTTTATCTTGGTTAACACCCTAATTTTAGTATTATACCATCCCTAGGATTTTCCTAGAAAATTGATGCATATGAGGAATATTGAGGCCTTGCACATCCAAAAATGTCTTTCTCCTACCTTCATCCTTAACAAATGATTTGTTTGGGTATGTAATTTTTGGTCTGAAATAATTTTGCCTCAGAATTTTAAAGGTATTTCTCCATTTCCCACTAGCTTCTAGTATGACTATTAAGAATTCTAATGGGAGCGGATATTGCTCAAGCAACTGAGTACCTGCCTCCCATATGGGAGGTCCTGGGTAAGGTTCCCGGTGCCTCCTAAAGAAAAACAAACAAACAATGAGCAGACAACAGGCAATGAGCAAAACAAAACAAAACAAAACAAAACAAAACAAAAAAACCCAACAACAACGAGCAGACAACGAACAAAAACAACAAGCAGGGAATAGAAGTGGCTCAAGCAGTTGAGTGCCTACCTTCCACTTGGGAGGCCCTGGGTTCCCAGTGTCTCCTAAAGAAAACAAAATAAAACAGACAACAAGCAAAAACAATAAGCAGACAATGAGCAAAAAAAAAAAGACAAGGAGCAGACAACAAGAAAAAAAAATTCTGATGCTAATCTGGTTCTTGATCTTTGGTAAATAAATTGTTTTTTCTTGAAAGCTTTTATCTATTTTCTTGTCCTCACTGTTTGTATGTAGGTCTTGTGTTGGTCACTAGATATGGTTTTTCAATCTGGAAACTTAATTTTACAAACACAAAGAGCTGTAAAAGCTGGGCAGTGAACATAAATAAGCAAAGTAGAATAGGTAAACCAGAATGGACACTACTGGTCTAAGGGTAGCCTTTACTCGGTTTTCTGCTGAAAGAATTCCACAAGGCCTGGTGCTGCCAGATTTTCAAATTTAAAAAAAAAAGCCAGATAATCCAGCTTTTACATGAAATACTCCAGTTTTTAAATGTTGGAAACTAAATCACATATTAATAACATTGCATAAGGCAAATAAAATGCTTCTACTAGCTTCCAGGTTGCAACCTTGTATCTACATAAAAGCATTCTAGCACAGTGTCAAGCACATAGTAGGCACACAACAAAAAATGTGAGACCCAGTGTTTTTCCTCCCTGCCTTAGCACAGTTTTGAAGAAGGTTCTATCCATTACTGATGGGCAGGAACCAGGAACTAGGAGCTCTTCCAGATACTTTTGGAAATGAGGAGATTCTTTCCCTCTAGTGCAGTAGTGTTGAAGGAATCATCTTCTCCATTTGGATTGAGTTCTACCATATCAGAAACAGAGATCCAAAAAGGCTCTATTTTTCAAACATATTCTATAGATATAATAATGTCATGTGTGTTTTAGATTTTACAAACATGATCTATATCTTTTCCACTTACTATTTTTCAGTCACTTCTTCCCCTTTTGACATTTAGTGTGAAGATCTTTTTGAAATTGTCTCCTTCTTCCATCTCTTGGGTTTATGACTTCCATTTGAAAAACTCTCTGGCCCTCTTTGGGGAAACACCGTAGAGGAGTGACTAGTAAATGATAAACCCCAGGGAGACACAGTATCTGGCTGACCTAAAATGCCAATCTATTTAACAGACGCATTGAGCTATTACACATCCATAGGATTCCAACAGCTTTAAGACTTCTGGAGCTGATCGTGTGACACAAAAAAAATTGTTTTAAGAGTAAGTGTGAAAATTGAGATAAGGATTCTCTGGGTGAGCCAGCAAGCTCTTTATAGTCCTTACCATAAATTAGATTAGTATTGTTTTGAGGGAAATGGCCCCAAAAGATGACACACAACATCAGATTCTACATAATAAACCAAAGGGCATTCATTATTCTAAATATTCTTAATGCTGAGTGAAACCTAAGGATTTCTTAATCGGGATTACTATTATTAAAAAATATCCCATCCCTCTATCACTGAGAAGTCAACTCAAGCTTAAAATTATATACCTCCATATATATTTGTGTACACTCAAAGGTTGTGCTTAAAAGCTCAACTATTTATGCTGTCTTACCTGCCTTAATTATGTAGCTAATGACCTTAACGCTCCACTTTATTTTACCTGAAATTCCTAATGACTGTTTCTGCTGGGCTTAATCTGATTTCTCTGTCTAAAGAAGTTTAAAAGAAATTGTTCTTTCAATGATCTGTCACGTAAAATATACATTTAGTCATTCAACCAACATTCATTCAACAAACATTTGTTTGGTACCTTAGTGCACCCAGCACTGTGAGAGACACTGTGATACAGTGGTGAGCAAGGGAAGCTATAACTCCTGCTTTTGTGGACCTTACAATACAGGGAAAGACAGACATCGGTCAAATACTCACAAAATTAAATGTACATCATTGTGATGGAAGTGGCTTTTGTTATTCGTGGTGGGCACAGAAGCACACCTGATAGTTTATGCTAGTGAGATGACTCAGGGTGGGGCTGACCACCCAGAAAGACCAACCATGTGATTAGGGGTTGGGGCTTTGAGCTACTTCATATCTGCTCAGCCTCTAGGAGGGAAGCACTGCAGGAAATTGAGTTCAACCACGTGGGTGATATATAAGGGAACAGGAGCTACCTTAGGAGGTCACAAAGGCAAAATGTGAGACATCATCTAAGGAGATATAAGTGTTCACTAGGCAAAAGGAAGGGGAAGAGACATAAGGGAGAAACTGTTTCAGGGCAAAATAACACCCTGTGCCAAAGGGCAAGAGTGGCACTTTAAGGGAACTAACAATGCACCATGTGGCTAGAGCACAGTCAGTCAGAGGAAACCATGGAAGATAATACTGCAGTGGTGGTCAGGAGCCCAAAGAAAGGATTCCATCCTAACAGTGATGGAAAGTCATTGAAGCATATTAGCAAAGAGTGTTGCAACATTAAAATTTACATATTGCAAAAAATCCCTCTGGCTCATTGGGAGAACAGATTGAAGAATGAATGAAATGAGACTGGTTAGTGAGCTACTGCTGTGGTCCAGACAAGAGATGATAAGAGATGGTGGGAGCCGGGAGCAACATGATAGCAAGAAGGGCTGACTGTAGGGAGGGAAAGGGAGAAGACATCAATTGTAAAATTGGTTGGATGCGGGTGCTATTTACTGGGATAGGAAATCCTAGAGGAGGAGTAAGTTGGATTTGGCTTTTGAGGCATTCGAGTAGAGATTTTGATATATGGGTCTAGAACTCAGAGGATGCATTTGGGCCATAGATGTAAATTTGAAAAACACAAGAAAGACTGGTTAACCCAATGTTTCCCAGGCTATGGCATAAGGACCCTTACATCAGAACCCCCCACAGCTCTTGGGCCTATCTCAGAACTACAAAATCAGAGTTGGTGGGCATTGAATCAAGGAATATTCATTTCTGAGCATGTGCCTCAAGTGATTTTTCAAGCACTCAATATTTGCGATCCACTGGCCTACAGAGATGTACCCCATGGAATGCCAACATTTACTGCCTTGGCATAAGAGGATGAGCCTGTAAAGGGGCGACTCAATGTGTTTCATTCTCCTTATTTATGGGGAAAAAAAAAAAAAGGAAAGCTCAGGTTTCTTTTTAGAGCTGATTAACTGTCTAGATTAATTTCACAATTCACAGAAAATGAAAACTCCAGCTTCCAAGGTCCCCAGAAAGTCAGCTCAGTCTCTGCTAACTTGTGCTGGTCACTCAGCTTGGATCCTTTGTCTTACATGCTCCCTTCCCTCCCTCTCCTGGGCACTGCCCTTTTAGCTCATCCCTTTTCCTAGAAAGACAGCATTTCCAGTGAGCAAAATGTCACATTACCTTTGCTGAACAGGACATTTCAAATAAAATATTAGCAATAACAATTACCTTTAAGCCACTAATCCCTCTGAAGCAACTTTAACCCACCAAAGGATTTAAGGCAATTCCCCGAAAATATCTCAGGCTTAATAGATTATGGTGCTGGGCAATGAAATATATTGGCTTGTGTTGCTTTACCTTTCATTATGTGGCATGTTCATCTATAAAAGAAAGTCATGGCACAAATTGTTTCAGCTATTATTTAATGTAAAAAATCAGCTCATGGAAATATAAATAATAATAATAATCCTTCAGCACACACCACACTGTAGGTATGGATATTTCTATGACCAGGGCATTATTGGCAAGCGAAACCACTAGAAAACACAATAAATGTTCAAATACTCATTTCTCTAGGCAGGTTGGCAGTTTGCTGTGGCCCACATCTACAAGAGACTTCTGAAAGAATGCTTTTCTGGGGGTGCTGAAGGGGCATGGGTTAGAGTGGTAGTTCTTATCCTCTGAGTTTCATCACTCTGTCTGGTTTCTTTTGCCATGGCTGGAATTCTGAAGACAGGCCTATAACACATTCAAAAAACATGCTTTCTGGGGAAAAAAATGCACTGTGTGCAATCCGCCTTATGGAGGGACTTTTATTTATTCACCCTTTTACTCATTTAACAAATATGTATTGCACACCTGCTACTACCAGTCTCTATGCTGAGAACTGGGAATAAAAAGCAAGGCATGATTCCTGACTTCAATAACGTCACATTCTAGAAGAGGGGACAGACAAGTTAGCAGGTAAGATTCATGCAACAAGAGAAGTACTCTGCTAAGACTAAGGAGAGGGACCTGAGACCACGTGGGAGGGGTACCTAATTCATCCTGGGAGGTCAGTGAAGGCTCCCAGAGAAAGTGAAATCTAGACCAGGGGTTCTCAATCCTGACACTATTGACGTTGGGAATGGATGAATCTTTGTTGTGGGGAGTGTTTAATATAGGAAGCATTGTAGGATGTTTAGTAATATCCCTGGTCTCTACCCATTAGATGCCAGTAGCAGCCCCTCCCAAGTCGTGACAACCAAAAACATCTCCAGACATTGTCAAATGTCCTCCGGGAGCAACATTGCCCCCAGTTAAGAACTTCTGGCCTAGGTTAAGACTAAAGAGGGAATGGGAGTTATCTAGGAAAAGTGGGTAAGAGAGGCAGAACCAAGAGTATACACAGAAGCAAAGAGGACATAGTTAGATTGTAGAACTGGAAGAAGTTTGCCAGAGTTCTTTTGGAAAAGCAGCAAAAGATGGAGCTGGAGGGGTATGGGAGGTTTGTCCTGCATGGAGTTTGGACTTTATTTTGACAACAATGGGATACCAATGAAAAGTTTCAACTGATGAATGTTAAGGAAGTTTTCATTGGTTATAAGAGATGAAAGAGGAAGGGAGAAGTTGAGCAGAACACAGGCGTTAAGTCGATCAATACTGTGGACAGAGTGTCATCCACTGAGTTGATGAATACAGAAGCAGCAGCAGCAGCTTGCAGGGTGGGGCAGAGAAGTCGACATCCTCGGTTTGGGACTGTTGGGCTTGTGCGTCTATGGCTATCCAAGTGGAGCTTGCCAGACATACAGATTTGTTGCTTTGCAGAAAGACATGCTAGGAGATATGCACTTCTTAACTATAAGCCTGTAAAGTGAGAGTGGGAACACCCTTCTGGGGAGGGTATGTGCAGAGTGAGAAGAAGGCTCAGGACAGAACCCTGAAGGATGCTTGTTCCAGACACAGGACTGGAGGAACCTTTGACCAGGCCATATAGTTGGTAAAGTTTGCCTCTGGCTTCTAAAGTCTCTTCTTTCTGGCCTGACCCACCTTCCCCGTTAACTCATCCTTATATCCTTGCTCCCCTGCCCCTAGTACATTCATGCCTTTTCCTCCCTTCCTCTTTCCTCAGGCAACATGCTCTCCAGAAGACTTGGTAAAAGGTTAAAAGCTCAACAAACCTTTTTATCCCTTATAAGCGTATTTTACAGATAGATACATTTTTTTTTTCAATCAAATGAAGCTAAAGGAATAAATCCTTATTTGTGGAATTTTAAGTTCTTAGGAAAATGTGTTCTGGTCAATTTTTGCTGTATAACAACTTCAAAATCTCAGTGGTTTACAACAACAAATATTTATTTTTCTTGCTCATGGGTCTTCAGGTCATGTCTGATTCAGGTCTGCTCTATGAGTATCTCAGTCTCCTTGGAGAGACAGATACCAAGGAGTTGTTCTTCTCAGGATAAATGGCAGAAGTGCAAGAGGGTGGGCGACACCATGCTAAAACATGTAAAGCCTCTGCTTGTGTAGCACAACTAGTAACGTTCCATTGGCCAAAGTAAGTCACATGGCCAAACCCAATGTCAATGGGGACAGAGCAAAAAGAACGGCTCTTAAAAACAGGGAACAATAATGCAATCTACCAAAAAAGCAACAGAAGTATTTTGGTCATTGTATTAGTCAGGGTTCTCTAGGGAAACAGAACCGACAGGAGATAAATGTAAATAGTATGAGATTTTATAAAACTGCCTCATGCAACCATGGGGATGCACAAGTCCAAATTCTGTAGGGCAGGCTGCAAGCCAGGGACTCCCATGAAGGTCCTCATTGAGGTCCCCAGGAGACGCTGGCTGTCTGAAGCAGAGATGGGAATTCTCTCTGAATGCTTAAATCACTTCCCCTTTTAAGGCCTTCAACTGATTGGAAGCATCACTCATTACTGATGGCAATCTCCTCAGTTGATTGTAGATGTAACCAGCCATTTATGCAAACAACTCACTGATGATTAAAGTCCATGAATATCCTTGCATTATAATTAGCCCAGGGCTTGTTTGATTAAACAACTGGGCACCATTACCTGGCCAAGTTGACATATTAGCCTAACCATCACAGTCATTATTCCCCCTTGTCAGGGGTTTTCCCTGGTCACAGTTGGACTATGATTTTTCATGAGTATGCTAACTTTGCTTCAATCTACAATCAAAGAATGTGTACTTTGTCACAGTAAATTTGTGCTGCTGGCCAAAGGTGGGCACCTAAAAGAGAAATCATGGATGAACAAAAGCAGACCCTTCTGTGCAGCGGAAAGCCCACCAACAGCCACGTTCTGGCCAAAAACAAGTCAATAGCCTCTTTCATCTTTGTGTTCAGGGCAGCCTAAGTAAATGGCATGGTAATGATTAGAATGTTAGACATAGTGATTAAGTCATTAAGTCCAATTAATTGGTAATTAAGCCCCATTCTGTATTTTAGGGATGAGTAAACTAACTTTGATAAAGTGAATAGACTTGCTCAGGGTTCCATAGTCAGTCAAGTACAGGGCAAGTACCCTCATCCAGACCTCCTAGCCCCCTCTCCACCATGCTGGGATAGTCTCCCTGATCCACTGAGTAAAATAAAAAACTGACATGTTTGTGAGCTCAGACTTTCAAAGTAGAGGCTGAAGGCATTTCAAGGGTAGACCTACATCCTCTTGCAGAGGTGCTTCTGCAATCTGTTGAACATGGCTCACCTAATGTTCATTTTCTTGGCAGCATAACATACAAATGAGTATCTCTTGCCACTAATTCCCCAAGGAGAAACCTAAGCCAGCCTTTTGTGTTTTCATCACTCAGGATGTAGTAAGAAACAGGGGAGCTGATTTAGCTACATTGTGTCTTTACATGACAGATGGGCAGCACACGTCGTTCCTTGTGTAAAAATGTCACTACAGCTACAGAAATAGTTGGTGGCTGAAAATGGGAAATGGTGAAGATTTGCTTTAACCTAAGAGGGCAGGTAAGTCACCCAGACCCACATTCAAGAAGCAGTAGGTCTCCAATCCTAACAAACAATAGGGGAAAAGTCAGGACATCAAGAAGTGGGAGCATTTCCAAATGGCTAATAATGAATTTACTAGGATTTATATATACCAAAATGGACTGGAAAAGGGAAAGCAGAGCAATTTTTATAACTTTATATTTAAAACAGATTGGAGAGACTACACACAGTTAAAAAACAGTTAGCAACAACAACAAAGGATATTCTCTGTCCCTAAATAATTTTTAGTGGATTAAATAATATAAATAGAGACCCAAGCAATTTCCCTTTCTCTCTAGCATAAAGTCACATGTACAGTGCTTTCATATACTGGGTGATATATTTTGAGTGATAATAACAATGAAGTATCAGTTTTATTCCACTACCAATAATAAAGAAGTGTAAAAGAAACATTACATAAAACCTGGCATTCACTGAGAAAGCTTAGTAAGAAGATCTGGATGGAGCAAAAGGGAAGAGAAGGATGAAGCCAACTAACATTTTTTTTTCTACTTTTCTCTGCAAACTCCTGTCCTTTGGCCATGTTCAGTGTTATTTTTAAAAAATAATAATTCACGTTGATGATAATATGATTTCACCATTTACATCCTAAAGACAAGGTTTACTCATTTAATACACATAATTTCTAGGGAAGCTCCACCTAGGGGTGATATTTCATGCTTTGGCAGGGTTATTTCACTAAACTTCACTTTCATTTTAATGATTCTAAAGAGTAACTTGAAATAAGAAAAGATATATTATTAAATAAATTCCTTCAAAGGAGAAACTTAAAATTTGAATATAAATATTATTAAATAAAATATGAGAAACACTAATACTCCAAGTTTTGAAAATGGGCAGAGGACCTGAACAGAGAAACAAGAAGAAAATATTTAATCTTGCTAGAAAAGAAAACCGGAAAACTAAAGCCAGAGGCTATTTCCTGTCTACCTATGTGGGAAAGCCTCAAGCATGGCATACACGACGCTGAAGCTGGCTGGGTAGCAGGGACACTCCACTCCACTGCTGGAAAAGGCCTCGTAGATGGTCAGAGGCAGAGCCAGGCTTTCAACCCAGGCAGTCTGACCCGAAAGCCCACGTGTATAACGACCTGTAGGGTAGAAAGACATGAGAACTATCGTGAAATTCATGTTAACAGAACTGGGTGATGGATTGGAAAAGTGTGAAGACAAAAGAGAGGTAAGAGGAAAGGAGTGTGTACATTGGGTCCCTGATTCAAGTTCATGACTCTGAGCAGAGTGGATGGTGGTGTCATTAGCCAAGAAAGGGAATATAACTGCTACTCTCCAGTGGCTTTCAAGTGTCCTAATTAAAACAAATGAAAAACAAAAACAAGGACAAAAAGATAACTTTCAGGATGCCACAGTCACTTGCCACTTGAAGTTTGTAGCTGAACGTGTATTACTTTTGCTTACTCACTTTGTATGACTACTGACAACTGATTTGACATTTCACAACCTCAACTGCTCCAACAATAATTGTTTCCTCTTACCCAGCTGCTGGGAAGCCAGCTTCAGATGACTGCAAAGACAAGGCATCTCTCCTTCTCTCTTATGAAGCCAGGTGGTCTCGGACATTTCTAGATGACCAACAGAGGCATACAGTGTGAGTATATACACAGAGACAGGCAGACACAGGGATGAGGGGATGGAAAAAACTCCTTAGTTCTGCTCCCATCAAGTGGAACCATTGGCTTCACCTCCTTAGACATCAATTTCCTCTTTCGGAAAACAAGAGTCTTAACACTTAACCCCACAGGGGGTTGTGAGGGAGCACAGTGCTGTGGAGAATCATTCTTTTTTTTAAATTAATTTTTCATTTATTTTTTATATATCTATATACATTTTTAGGATACATTGATTACATAAATGTTACACAGAGATTCCAGGAGTACCCATATTCTATAC
>PVKH010002229.1:0-27756 GCA_004027955.1 Chaetophractus vellerosus
CAGGCGGCTTTTTGCTTCCATTTGCGGGCGGCTTTTGCTTCCTTTCCTGGGTGGCTCTGCTCTGTTTGCGGGTGGCTTGCCCTGCCCGTGGTGGCTTTTTTTTTTTTTTTTTTTTTTTTTTTTGCCCTGCCCACAGTGGCTCTGCCCCGCCCACGGCGGCTTGCCGGTCTCAAGGCAGTCTGCCTGCCCGGAGAGATCCCCGGGAACCGAACCCGGGGCCTCCCATGTGGTGAACCGGTGCCCTATCCCCTGAGCTATGGCCGGCCCCCCATGCATTTGCTTTTTTGCGTTTTTCTGTGTCTGCTTGACTCGCCCTTCTGTGTCATCCCGATGAGGCAGCTTGCCGCGCGGCGGCTTGCCTTCACCAGGAGGCCCTGGGAACCGAACCCAGGGCCTCCCATATGGTAAACCTGAGCCCTACCAATTGAGCTACAGCCGGTTCCCCCAAAACAGTTTCTAAGGTTTAGAATTAATTTGTTCAGAATGTATTGATTCTCCAAAATCCATCCTCTTACAACTGACTGTTCATTCAGTAAAAATGCATATAATAGTGCTCGCTTTGGCAGCACATATACTAAAATTGGAATGAGATAGAGGAGATTAGCATGGCCCCTGCGCAAGGATGACACAAATTCGTGAAGCGTTCCATATTGTTTAATCATTAGTTAAAAATGTTTCACAACAGTGCAAGGTATTGGTGGTAGGGTGAGGTATGAGAGCCCTGTATGATGTTATGTATGTTTGTTTTGCATGTTCACAACTATTACTATACACTTATTGTTTATGTATGAGGATATACTTCAATAAATTTAAAAAATGCATAATATTTATCAAACTCCTGTTGTGTATATGACAACATGTTAGATTCAAGGCTGAATCAGACACAGTTTTGCCTTCAAGTAGCTTATCTACTGAGAGGTAAGCCATGTATATAAATAACCAGCAGGAAATGAGAGTTACAGTATCTCATTAGTGGGTTGGAAGGAGTGGGTTGATATCTCTGCTCCCTTTGTATACTACCCTGATGCTCCTTCCTAACAGAATGACCACACCTTCCCAAGCTGCAAAACCCTGTCAAGAAACCACATAGGACCTAGAATAATGTGGCTCAGTAATATATTTAGGTGAATTAGCCAGCAGTCTTGTATTTCATGCGTGATTATGTATTTCTATTTGAATGAAAAGGAAAAAGCCAAATGTTATGTGCACTATGTGTAACTAGAAGGCTCTTTTAAATTAAGTTTCTACTCTGTTTCAGTTATAGGTCTGATGGTATGAAAAAAGAGCCCCTTAAGATCAATTCTATGGTAAGCAGTTTCTGTAAAACATTGGTATAGTGTGAGAAATTTGGATTTCTTCTTCCTTTTTTCTCATGTTGGTCTCATAAAATCACAAACCTGTTTTTCAGTTTGTCCAGACTCTTCTTATACAGTTCTCACTTTATATTTTTTTTTAATCAGGAGGCTGCATACTGTCAGTATTTGATTTTTGTTTTGCTTTGATATGTCCAGCATGCCCCTCTCATATTTGTGAAGATAATGACTGCTCATATCAAGCCTTTCTTTTCCCAAAGCTTACCTCTATTTCTTGTGTGACTTAGCTAGCACTTACTTCTCATAGCCTCCTTTCTTTGAACATAAAGTGAAATGCTCAGTGGGTAGTTTTCCAGAGGACACACATACTTGTATTTGAGCATATTTTTAAAGCTTTCTATAGATGTATGTTTAAAAAAAAAAGTCACTGTTATAACAATTTTAAAATTATTACCTATTTTCCAGAGTTTTGTAGAAAATGACTAGGAAACCCCAGTCTTTCCATAAAAGCATTTCTGAATTTAGCCCCTCTTTGTACCATCCTTGTTAAATTAGTGGCTATGAAGCCTCTTGCTACCTTCCTTTATGCTTGGGGGAGGGGGGGGCGTGGGGGGGGGGCATTTTCTGAACTTGGATTTTTCCAAGAATTAAAACCACCATGGTTGCCTTGAATAGTGGCTCCCAGCCTCTTAACACCACTGAATCCTTTTGATGTCTCTCCCTACCCCCATGTTTTAAAATAAGTTTTTGACCAAACACCAGTTGATGCTTCTGAATGGCAGGTGATTTAGCCAGCGTTAACAGCCTCACTAAGTTCATATTTCAGCCACAAGTTAAGAACTGAAGCATTTTAGTTAACTTTGTGCAACTTTATCATGGGAAAACATAAACTTTGTATTAAGCCTTTGAAATTTTGCAACAATTCACAGGACCCCCCCCCCCCACCACTATTTTTTTTTTGGCTCTTGGGTGTGACTCACTAATCTTGAAGATAACATCATGGAATTGTCTAGTCACAGAATATTAAAACTTTGAGAAATTTATTTGAGCCTTCTCATTTTACAGAGGAGGAAATTTATGCCCTGAGAAACCAAACCGTTTGACCAATGTAATACAACAAAATGGTAGACAAGCAGGAATGAAAACCCTAGTCTCAAAGCCTTCAATCGATTCTTCTTTGTCCTATACATTTTAGATGCTTCTTGGTTAAGCTTCAGTTAGGTAACCTGGGTCTTCCTTTTTAAGGAATTTCTTTGTATGTGAGAGGCAGTTAAATTAAATTAATGGAGGTTAGAAAGAGCAGTGCATGTTTCTTAGGATTGAAATCCTGAAATTTGAACTAAGATTAGTGTGTAGCATTTTCACTATTCTAGGAAGAGAACGGTGACTATGGACTATGGTTTCCTTTGGAGATAGCTGAGGTGTGGTAGAAGGGGTGATTCTTTTCTGCTTTTAAGTTTGTCATGGTTTCCCCAACCTACAGAAGTCATTAATAATGCTGTTGTTAGTTATTTCAGAACTTGAATATTTGAAGCTAGGAAAGTATAACAATTTTTATTACTTTATTTTCCCTTCTTCCCTCCACTCTCTCTGCCCCAAGAGCTGGGGTGCAGAAGGCTATCACCTATGGGTAATCAGTGGATTTGGTTCTCAAAATACTGATATTGAGCCTGACCTCAGGAGTATAATTAAACAGCCTGGAATTCTGCTCTTTCAATTTATCAAGAGTGTACTCACCGTAAACCCTTGTATGGTAAGTGTATTTAAAACTCATTTTTTTAGTGGTTTTAATTTTAGAATTTCATACTCTTCTTTATGACATAGGTATGTTGATATATATTCCTGATATTGGCCAATTATCTTTTTTTGTGTGTATTTGTTTCTTTTTTATTTATCTTAAACTTACACAAATTTTATTTATGAGTGGGTTTTGTATCTTTGGTGTTTTAAAATAGGGTCACAGCTATTGGAAGGAAAGTAATCTTTACAGATTTACTTGAATAGCTTGAATAACTTAGTCTTTACCTGAATAGCATTTCCCAAAGTGTTTCCACCAGGCACTGATAAGAATGTCAATAGGAATTACGGCGGATGGGGGTGGGGTGGGAGTGGTTGGAGTTCTCTTGGTTCTAAGTATGAAACATAGGGATTAACAAAACTCTAAAGATTTCTTAATTATAGGACTCCAGAGTCTTTTATATGCCTATGTGTATTATGAAAGTCCAAGAGTTAGTATATTAAAAGCTGTGTTTTCCAAGCTTATTTAACTATGAAATTTTAAGAAACACATTGAAGAAAATATTTTTAGGAACCTACTTTGGGAAACATTGCCCCAAATTATAACATAAACTCCTTACATTTATCAATCTGTAATAATATGTATTTAATATTTTATATATATATAGTTAATGTTTTATATATATATGTGGGTGTGTATTTTATTTTTACATATTAGGACTGCATATCTTAATACCTTCCACCAGTGGAGTTTAAAATATTTGGTGCAACCAAAATTACAACACATTGAAAAGACTGTAAAAATAGGCTAGATCTCAGATCCCAAATCTGAAGTTGATGCTTAAGGATCCCCAGAAAAACAAGAATATTCCTTGCTCCCCTCCCCCATCCCAAATAATAATTAATGGGCACCGTTGAGCTTTATGTTGAGGCAACATTTGGACTACAATGGAAGGATGAGGGGTGGGATACAGATCTCTCTCATTTAAGTAATTGTTGAAGAGTACTATCCACCCTTGAGAATGCTGGCCTTCTAATTGAAAAGTGGAATGTAATGACAAGAGCAGAAACTTTTATCAGAATATTCTCACAATCCGACATAGTCCTTGGCTCTGAAAAAGCATTTACCAAATGAGTGTTGAATTGTTCTGAACCAGGACTACAGGCTTCCGCTTACTCTTAAGCTTAAGGCTACTCTTCCTCATTCCCTATGATTTAGCAGCCCCGCGCACCCCCCTCCCAGCCCCCCAGCATCCAGTTATCTCCATCTCTTATCCATCCCCTCTTTTCACCACATGGGTATATGGGTGCACATATACATACACACACTTTTCTTACCACCTTTCATGAGGTATTTTATGTGAAAGTATTTTTCAAACTGTAAACAACAAAGATTTTCATATGAAAAGTCTTTCATAGCATTGCCATATCAGAATGATATTTAATGTGGTAATGAAAGGGGCTGTTATAGCATTTGTAAACCTGGGCATAGTTTTGACATCTATATGATAAAACAAACTTTATCAAAGATTTCATTTATACTGGGGAAGTAATCATTAAAAATATTGCTGTTCTCTTCTAATATAACAGTACATGAGACTGTACGTAGTCTTTGTCCTCTGAAGAAAATTGAAGTTGAGATATATGATACATTTCCTATAATAAAAGTATATAGAAGTATTTTGTTTCCTCCTACCTAATATTGCGTTGTTTGCTTTCCTTCTTTGTCCCTCTGCTTCCCCTTGCCCTCATCTAGAGTAACCAAGAGCAGGTGTTGCTTCAGGGGGAGGATCGTTTGTACTTGAACTGTGGAGAAGCCTCACAAGCCCAGAATCCCAGGAGTTCTTCAGCACATTCCAAACATAAGCCCAGCCTGGAAAAGAGCCCATTTGCAAATGGGGGGTTAGAGTCTCAGGGTTTAAGCACTCTGCTTGGACATCGGCATTGGCATGTTGTGCAGGTAAGTCTTCGATTTCTGATTACTAATGGTTTAGTCAATCCTGGAGCAGATTTTAAAATATTTTAGGTGTTTCTTCAAAAAACCAACCAGCTTTTTTACCTTTTTTGACTGTTGTGTCTCTCTGCTTTTATGTGTTCTTCTCCTTTTATGTCTTCTCCTTCCTTTCTTCCCATTTAATGTAGAATATATGCCCACCTGCTTTAAGTCCATTAGTAGTCTACGGTGTCAAGAATTGGAAGCTTTATATGCTGCCCTTTCATTAAACAAAACTTTTTATTGTACTTCCAGCCTCTTTTTATATAAATTTAGCTATGTGGTTTTGCATAGGCAAAGATGTGATAATTTCATGGAAAGTGACAGTATCAACTAATACTCTGTTGGTAGCAGCTTGTATTCCTAATGGGGCCACATTGAGGTTAATCCCCTGACTTTGGACCTAAAGTGAAGACTTGTGACCAATCTAGAATTTTATTGTTAATAATTATATTATTACTTAGCCTTGTTTCAAATAATTTACTAATTTTTCAAATATAACAAAAAATTATTTTTAGTGATTCTGATAAATTGGCATTTAACATGAAAACTATTCTGAATTTTAATGCAAAGTAAAATTAAATTGGGGAAATCAATAAATGGAAGTTTCTTGAAAGAAACTTGCATATATAGTTTCAAAGTCCTGAGTGGTATGTTTTCTTTTCCCTTTGATATCAAAATGTCTTAGGTACATAAGAGCCTACTCTTGATTTAATTTCTTTTAGTCAGTTTCTATTTCCACAGTTTCTTTGCCTTGCTTCTACTCTGTACTTTTGCTATACTAGTTGGCGTCAGTTCCCATTTTATTTTCAGTTAGCTTTGAGGGGAGGTAATGAGACAGGAAAATGGTCATTATAGGAAAGATTGAAGGAGGAATATCTCCTACATTGATGTGGTATACACTAAAAGAAAATGTATTTAACGTACATTAATCATAAAATCAAACAGTGTGCATACCATTTTATAAATAGTAAGAGTTATTGAATAAAACTGCCATCAGCTGCTTCCTTGACTAAAATTTTCCACTGCTCCCTTCTCTCCTATAGCCATTTCTCTGCTATTTTCATTTCCCCATACTTTGAACTATTCATTCTACACTGACCTAGCATCAATGCCAGTTCTGCCTAGCCAGGTCTGTGTTACCAGAGAGCCAAGTAGAGCAGAGGATCAAAGAAGGTAGGTCTGGAACTCAAAAATCCATCAGGCAATAACAAAAATTGAATTTCCTTCCAGTTCAAAAATTCAGTGATTCTGTGATTCTTAGCCATCAATGGAACATTCCAAATAAGAAGCTTGTAACACTGATTTTAGGGCTGTAGACAAATTAGGTACTAGCAGTATTCTGTCATTCTTTAGATAGCTAAAGATACTTAGAAAAATGATCTTGTTTAGCTCTATCTTCATATAATTTTTTCAGTTTCCTTCAAACTAGTAAAAATACCAGAATTGTACTCCCCAAAGTAATTAAATTGTAATAGATTCATAGAATTTTTAGAGCTGGAAGGACCTTAAGATCATCTAGTCCAATTGGATTTTATACATGAGGAAACTGAGATACAGGGAAGTTTTGTGATTTGTCTGAGGTCTCACAGCAGAGTAGTGGCAGACCTGTCCTTATCACTATATAAATATAATATAATCTAAAAAGTAAAAATCTAACCTATTTTTAAACCAAGGTACTAAATGTTGACTCATATAGTTTACTACTGACCTTGAGCTAAAACCTAGAATTTGCCCATTTGGATATGTTTTTACTTTAGAAGTTGTCCTATGCTTTCTTTGTTTGATGGCACACCAGCCACATAATTCAGTACAGCACTGTGGTGGTGTTTTGTTATGGTGGTTTACAGTGTCCATATAATGCTAAAAGATTTACCTTCCAAGCTTTTAACCATTAATAATGACTCTCTGAAGAAACATGGGTGCCTGGTGTAGTTCCCTCTTCAACATATCCTCTTGTCTGGGATGAATGCCCCCTTCCTCTATCAAAGTGGCTTTGTCTGTCTGTGTAATTTGTATTTCTTGCGCAGTTTAGAGGTCATCAGATGAGTTCTGACCAATTCTGCTGCTCTTAATCTGCTTCTTATCAAGAGTATGGGATTTTGTTTGGTTAATTTGTCTTCTACCTTACACTCCATACTATACAAATTAGAAGATTCTTTGTTGTTTCTTCATTTTAGTAAAATAACCCAAATACATATTTGTCATAAGCAGTGTTAAAAGCTGGTGCTAAAGAAAGTGCTTTGCACACTTTTTTTTTAATTTGGCTTTTCTACCTACAATTTTTATTTTTTTTTGAGAGTGGTCTGTTAATAGATGGAACACAAATAATGTGAAATTTTAAAAGCAGTGAAACTTTTCTGGTTATCTGACTGTGTTCCATCTTGGACAACCATTTATTTGAACACTGAGTATTTTATATGATGTGAATATTTATTTCTTAAAAATACATGAATCAGTATTATCCAGTGTTCTGAAGATGTTGATTTTATAGTTACCTGTCTCTATTTGGGAAAAAAAAAAGCTTCACCAAGGATGAGTGATGGGTGCCTACAATGTGTCAGGCACTATATTAGAGGCTTTAACAGTGGGGGTTTTAAAAGCTATTTCATTTAGAGACGATCTGCTCTCTGTCCTACAGTGGATATCAAATGTACCAGGTATGATGTTTGACACAGATCATATCTGCTAGGAGGATAGCTCTCATAGTCTTGCCAGTTATAGACAAGTAGTCTAAGCAAAATACAGGGTTTTAGCAGAATGACTTTAACACACACAAAAATATTAAAAAGGTAGATTCAGACTCTTTTTGAGAGTGAAAAAATCCTAACATAAGGGTAGAGATTCCATACCCTAACACTCAGTTTCCCGGTGGTGTGGCATGACTTGTGTCCTGAATTATGCAGTCATGACCTGAGTTTCTTCATTATTTATTAGTTGCCTCTTTCTTCACTTGCACCGTATCTTGTTCTCATTGTTAGGGATAAAGCTCAGAGTTCAATAAAGGTCAATAAAGATGATCTACTGGAAAAATAGGTTTTGTTTCAGTCTAGATCTCATAACATCTTCAGACACAAAATTGGATGGGGATTAAAGCTTCATTTTAAACTTACACTTTGAATTTTAAAAATAAACCATTTGCTATTTGTGACACATCACATACTTGTGCAGATTAAAAGAATACATTGTTTTTCTCCTATAGATACTTATCAGAGTATGGTCATATGTTAAGATTCTACTTTGGTTCCCATGATTAGAAACTCTTCATGTTGGAATCCACTTTTGCAGTGAGAGCCCACCTCCCACTTTACCCACCCATGCGTGTTCCATAAATACTTTAAAAACACCAAGGTTTGGGGAAGAGGGAAGTTCTTTTGAGTGTCACATGTGGCTGGCTCCATTATATGCAGGCATATCCTTCTTCAAGTGACTATTTTATTTTATTTATCCAAAAGCAGAATTTCTTACATCCTCCTGGAAAACTACTTTCAGCTCTTATTTTACCTCCCCATCATTAACTCAAATTTATCATTATTCTGAACCAATTTCACCTGTTCTAGTGAATTTTATTAATGGGCCTGAGCGGTACATTATATCTGTTGAGATTCAAGTTAAGCATTCAAGCATTTTTCAGTGACACTGTTATCTTTAATTGTACAGGTAGGCTTCCACAAACCACCATAGGGATAAAAGCTTCCTAATGTACTAAACGCCATTAACTTATTTTTGATTTCAAGTTGACTTCGTAGATAAAGTGAAGTCTAACAAATTATTTTATGAATACAACAACATATTGAATTCTGTCTTGAGTTGATTCTGATGTTTTCAGCATATTGCTTTTAAAGTTTTATTTTCACATTACACAAAGAATCTCATTGGATTGCATTGCACTTTACTTGGCTTTTTAATTTGCTTCTTTAATATATGTAACTATTTTTCTTTGAGTAAAATGAAAATAAATTTGACTAAATCAAAGCTTCTCTTATTCCAGGAATAGAAGACTTTCCTTTTGTTCTGTTGTTCTATTAATTCTTGCCCCACTTCCACCACATACTCATGAAAACTACTTACTCTAGTAAAGAGGTCAGTTTTAGTAAAGCTGGAATTTACTTAGTCTACATTATCTCACAGGGGATTCTTGTTAGAGTAATCCAAAGATACCATATATAAAAATGTAAGACAGACAATACGGAAAATATATTTACTACTTATATTGCAGACAAGAGTTAATATCTGTAATAAGAGTTCTTATAGGTGAATAAGTTGGCCACCCCAATTGAAAAATAGCTTACACATGTAAATGGACTTGTACATGTATATGGACTTTTGTTTGTAGAGATAGAAATAATGCTAACCAGTTTGTCCCGAACAATAATTTAAAAAAGATCATTTTATTTTGTACTTTGTGCATTTTTATATTGTTTAAATTTTATATGCATGTTTTATGGTTTTTAGTCAGAAGAATGTAAAAGTGATAATTTTTGGTAAAAAAAACAAAAACAAAAAGAATTGCTGATGCTCTAATTTCATTAAATAAGGCTGTTTGAGAGTGATTTCACCAGAGCAAACCTATACTTTGTTCATTGACACAAGTTTTGGTTGCCCTTGTTGAGTACTTGTCTAAAAATCTCTTGTCAGTCTGTGTTTATTAAGTGTTTGGTATTCAAAACAAATGAACAAAAAGTTTTAAGAAAGGAGGAAGAACACCTCATGTCTAGAAACTTATAATAAAATGGTTAAGACAGGATGTGAAATATTTGATGTTATGTTAAATGGTAAAGGCCAAGTACTCTGATGGTAATACCCATTACTTGGAGGCACTTTAAACTTTGTGAAGGAAAATGAATCTTATATTTTGATAAGTTAATTATTTAAATGTTTTAAGTTTAAATGCATTTCTGTAGTCTTACCAAACTGATGTGTTATTTTCTGTAGATTTCCAGCACCTATCTAGAGAGCAATTGGCCTATACGGGTAAGTTGTTTGTTCTTTTGTTGATGTTAACTTTCCTTGGGTAACATTTGCTCTGATAGGAATTCTGGGAATTGAGCCCTTCATTAGGTGTATTGATAAGAGTAAAATTTTAATACTTGATCCACTCTGTTCCCTAGTGTATTAACATCTATAATTTTGTCATATATATATATATATATATTCATATTTTAAAATGTGGCATTTTGTATGTAATTCACTTAACAAACATTTACCAATTGTCTATTTGCTTGACATATTACTAAGCTCTTTAAACCTAATAAAGTATGTAGGTTTGCAAAATAAAGTTCTTTTTTTTTTTTTCTTTTTTTTTTTTTCTTTAACAGTTTTCAGCTATTGATAAGCTCGGACAGAATGTTGCTGTGGTTGGCAAGTTTGGTTTTGCACATTACTCTTTACTCACTAAAAAATGGAAACTTTTTGGAAACATTACCCAGGTTAGTCTTTTTGAAATTGAAAACCTGTTTTTCAAAGTGTAAGGGGAACTACAATATGAAAAGCTATTAAATTAACCATGGTTTACTTTTAAGAAGTAAATAAAATCAAATATAAAAAAGTGAAATTGAGTTATGTCTTGAGTTGATTCTGATAAAGTACTTGATACTTGATAAAGGATCTTGTATTGAAATTATAGGTTTGTTTTTAATTCTTGTTAAGGTTAAACACTATAATTCTTTAACTTGAGAATTTACTCTTTACATTTCCAGTTGAGTTCATCAGATGTGATCAGAAGAAATCTCCACAAAATTTGAGATCATTCCATGCTTGTGTGTGTGCGATATCTGTATTTGATTAGCATACATATATATGCAGTGGGATTTTTAAAGAATCAGATAGGAGGAAAAGAGAAGGAAATTAACATTTAATAGGTGCCTAGTGTCTGCCAGACACTTTAAGGTGCTTTCATATATGTTATCCCACAAATCCTTATAACAATCCAGGGAAAGCAGTGTTACTCACCATTTTATTAAAGAGAAAGTGGGATTCAAAGTCACCTAGCTGATAAATGATAAAGCCAAAATTTAAACCTAGATCAGTTGAATGGAGGGAAAATGATGCTATGTGGTACTCAGTTATTTCAAATGATGTATTTTCTGCCCTATAGAAAAGTTTAGTTTTTAAAATAGGATATGAGACATTATTAATAAAAGCCCTAAAATAATATATATTTAATTGTAGGGAGGATAGAGTAGAGGGGCAGTAATTTGAGCCTTCATTGTCTGCCTAGGAATATTTTGTAAATGTATTGCTTTCTTTGTAATTTCTGGTAACATAATTAAAGGTAAATATGTGGATTTTTTTTGTTTTGTTTTTTGTTTTTTGTCTTTTAAGGAGCAAAATATGATCGTGACGGGAGGCTTAGCCTGGTGGAATGATTTTATTGTCCTTGCATGTTATAATATAAATGACCATCAAGAAGAGGTAAAAAAATTTTTTCCTTAGAGATAAATTTTTGTATTTTAAAGATATTAAGGACTGTTTTGTTTTAAATGAAAATAATTTGGAAATTGAGCAAAACATTTTATTTTTTGAATAAAAAATGTGGCTGTTTCTAGCTAATAGGATTTTTATTTCAGATTATTCCTGCTTTTTAATTTTTTAAAGTAATACTCAGGGCTGCTAAGAACTTTTTCTAAGGATTTTAGCTACTAGGCATTCACTATAAAGTTTGAAAATGGAAAAACATATTTAAAGCAGAAAGGTTTATAAGAATGGCTGTCCTTAGACATAGATTTATTAATTTATTGATTTATATGTTTGTAATTTGAAAAACTCCTGACCTCTTTATGTCATTTCTAAATTATGCAGGTTTAAAATATCTCATAATAGTGCAATTCAGAGTTTTGGTCACTTCATCTTTTGGTTATTTGTAGAATAAGCATAGCTGCCAAAATATTAGCATTATCCACTTATTATTAAAGCTCAGAAAGAAAGTTAGATAAAAAACAGCATTTCTCACATATTTAGTCATCCATGGTAGTCATCTTATTTTTATAATTTTCTTTCTTTTTGTTTCCCTTAGCTCAGAGTATACTTGCGAACATCAAATCTGGACAATGCCTTTGCTCATGTCACCAAAGCACAAGCCGAAACATTGCTACTTAGTGTCTTTCGGGACATGGTAATAGTATTTAGAGCAGACTGTTCAATATGCCTTTATAGTATTGAAAGAAGATCTGATGGGTAAGTATAGCATATGACAAGTCACTTATTTGCTCTTTATCATGTTTCCCTGTAGTTTTTGTTTTTTACCTTTTCTACTTTTATAATCAACTTCTTTTGTCCCAGGAGTTTAAAAAAAAAAAAAAAAAAGGCACGGAGCTTTAATTAATGATATTAATATAGTAGTCATATTTTAGCTGCAAAAAAATAGGCATAGCATACCTAACATCTTCAGCTAATCTTCCTGGATTCACTTGAAAAAAATCTAATTAGGGATGGGATAAACCCTTAGATGCTAATTTTTTTTCTATAATCTTGAAAATAAGTGGTTACTATCATAGTGTTCCAAAGACTTGGGGGAATATTAAGGAGTTCACAGCATTAAAGCCTCAGGAAGCATGCCATTAGCACACTCAACTTAAACTTTCACTGAGATAGATGGTTGTAGTCTGAAGCAGAAAAATCCTACAGTCCTGCTGGTTCTACATTGCTGCTTATATATTTTTTTGGCATCAAGTTGGCTTGTTGCATTTAGTCTATACCTCTTGAATTTTATTTTGCAGAGTTTTGGAGTGTGTGTGTGTTTTTGTTTTTTTTTTAACAGCTATTAAGTTTTTTTTAATAGCCAGAGGGGTGGGGGTAGGTGTGTGTGTGTTTTAATACTAAAGTTAAAGTAGAACAGTGATTAAGGGAATAAAGATAAAAATTAAGAAATTTTTCTAGCTTCCGTGTTCAATATCCCCATCCTTTCTCAACCAACTAGTTTTTTTCCCCTTAAATATTTATGTTCTTTTGGCTTCTTCCCTCCCATATCTTATTCCCTTTCTTTCTCCCTCATCTCATATGTCTTCATTAGATCCCTTAGCCTTGCCAATATGCTGATTGAAGGATATTTGGGAAAGAGAGGGCAATAGGTGGAAGACATTTGGGTCCTCCATAAGCATGAACTTTGTAATATTATTACAAGTAGAAAAGATTTTTTAAGAACCTTGTTAGCATTGTTGTTGAGGTGTGTGGGTATCTTTTGTTTTTGCAGTCCAAATACTACTGCCACTATTCAAGTTCTTCAGGAGGTCTCCATGTCACGCTACATTCCTCATCCTTTCTTGGTAGTATCTGTCACTCTGACATCAGTGAGTACAGAGAATGGAATCACCTTAAAAATGCCACAGCAGGTACCTTTCCATTATTGGAGCTCTTTGGAGTTTTCATCTCAGTTTTTAGTGTTTTAAGTAGATACCAGGAACTATTTCTTTGTTGAGCAAATAAATATTAAATGTCTAGTATGATTCTTGTATAAAAATGCTGGAGTGTCAAACAAAACAGACACAGTTTCTGCTCAGACATTCAACAAATAATTACATATATAATTTATTATGATTGTGATATGTGTACCAAAAGGTAGTACAGGTTATTGTCAAAGAGTGTACTGAAAAAAACCTGGAATAATTTTGACAATGAGAGACTTCTGTACCATTTAAATTGTGGTGCCATTTAAATTGAAACTTGAAGAGTGAGTAGAGGTGTAATCTAAGTGAGGAAGGTGAACTTCAAGCAGAAGTAACAATAGAGCAAAGGTCCATAGATTAGACAAAACCTGATACATTGGGGGAATTGAAAGAATTTTAGAGTAACTAGAACATGGAGTATGAGAGAGGAAATGAGTCTTATAGACTATATTGATACTTTGAGACTTTATCTTAAGAGCAGTGTTTTAAACTGGGTTTCGTTTGATCGAAGTTTTATAAAGTTCTATAAAGGAAAATGAACTGAAGTGGGACAAAACTGGACATAGGGTGATTAGCTGGGAGGCTCTTGTAGTGATCAAGGTGAACAGTGTTGGTGACCTGAACTTGGGTAGTGGAAAAGGAGATGGAAAAACACAACATGAATATAGAATATAGAGAACTTGATGATTACATGATTATGAGGAGAAAGCATACATAACCTTTTGGTTTCTGGTTTAAGTGACTGGTTGCATGGTGGTATCACCAGAACCCAGGTCATATCACTTCCTACTTCAGGGCTCTTTCTCTTATACCAGCGGTTTCCAAACTTCATGTCAACGTGGAACCTATTTTCAAAGGAATATCCTAGATAGATTTTATTAGTAAAAATCAATCTTATCTGCCCAGTCTGTCTTTTTTTATATCCTATTGAGGCACTTGCATTGAACCTCAGTGCTCCATAAAATAGTTAGAAAAACAATGCACTAGACTGTGCATTTATAGGGAATTCAGCATTTCATAAGAGCTTTTTCCAATGCAGCTGTACTTGTCACAATCTATTATTTGTATGGATCGAAAATCTGATTTGTAACAGTCTATCCCAGTTCTATGCTTTTTGGAATAAGAAATAATAAACCTATTCCCTCTTGTACTTAATGACTCCTATTATATTTGCTAACAGGTTGTCATTCATCAGCAATCCCTTTTCTCCTCCTACTATTCCCAGTATCTTATCTTCCGCACACTAAATATTCCCATCTCTGTCAGCTATCTCTCCTATGACATTTGTTCTAGACCCCTTAACCATTTTGGTCTCCCTCGTCTTGATAAACTTGTAATTTGTTGTTTTATCTTTTAAAATATGCTTCCCATTTCCTCTACAAATTATATTTCACGGTGTCCAGATAATCCTTGTTGATAAGGGAAAGTTCTGTTTGCAGGAGAATTCTAGCTAATACATGTAGAAGGAATGTGAGAATTAAAGGATCACCATTTTGCAAACCCTAAGGACATAACTGTAAGCCAGCGATCATCATTGGTTCATGGGTGGCTTGACAGTGAAGAGATCAGGCTGTCATAACCAAACCCATTAGTTAATCCTAGCACCCCTAAAAGCAGGAAACCCAAATTTGGTGTACTTCCTGAGGGTGATACAACATGACGTTTACAGAATTTTCTACCTGTAAATTCTTGCACCTGAATTTCTACTTCTACAATCATCTTCCATTTACAGGAAATATAGGAACAGAAATTCCATCTGATTACACTGCAAGGAAGTAGAATGTGAATCATTCTATAGGACAGCTACAATAAAGTCAGTGATACGGGGGAGAAAAGTGAGAGGAGACTCTTCTAGATTAAATGAGACCTTGGAGCCATAACAACCAAATGCAGTGGGTAGTCTCATTTGGATCCTGATTCAAAGCAGCTATTAAAAAAAAAAGCACTGTTGAAACAATTGGGGATATTTAAATATGGGCTGAGAGATGATACCAAAGAATAACTGTACACTTAATAAGATGTGATACTGGTGTGATTATACAAGTAGACGTCCACCTATTTTAAGAGATTCATATTAAGTATATAGATGTAAATGGCATAATATCTGGGACTTACTTTAATACTGTGGCGAAAGAAAAGAGGGCTAGGTGGAGCAAATATGGCAAAATCTTTATCATTGTAAATCTGGATCCAGGGGTCTATGAAGATTTATTATCTTCATATATTCAATTCTCATTATTATTATTATTATTACCTTTTTTATAAAGATTTATTTATTTTATTACATATCTCCCCTCCCCCCCGCTGCAGTGATGCACCGAGACTGGTCACTGCGCAGGCGCGGCTTTACCCGCTTGTGGGCGGCTTCTGCTTCCATTCACGGCCGGCTTTCAGTTCGCGGGTGGCTGGCTGCACTCCATTCCCGGGTGACCTCCCCTGCCCGTGGCGGCTTTTGCCTGTCCAGGGCAGCTTTTTGCCCTGCCCACGGCGGCTCTGGCCCACCCATGGCGGCTTGCCATTCTCAAGGCGGTCTGCCCACTAGGAGAGGTCCCTGAGAACCGAACCCGGGGCTTCCCATGTGGTATGCCAATGCCCTATCCACTGGGCTATCCAGCCGGCCCCCAATTCTCATTATTCATGGTATTTATATTAAAGTTGCCAGAATTAGCAAATACTAAACCATTGTTCCTAGGGGAAATGTAGGGTTAGATTCCTGTGACTCTCTGGTCCCAACATTTTCCTCAACTGATCAATACATAGCTTTGTTTTATGTGAATTTCTTTTTACAGACACCTTATTTAATATACGTTGTTGATTCATTGACATTGAACTCATGTCCAACGGCACTATAACTCATGCCTGAACAAAGCTATCTAACACTTGCATTTTCTCTGTAAGTCACATTACAGCCATTTTATACTTAGGAAACTAGATAGCACTTCAACAGTATGTTTGGGGGTAATTTTAAACAGTGATATCACCAACAAAAATGCAAAAAAAAAGTGGCACTAAGTACACTGTGAAATGATACTTTTTTAACCACAATCCTCATCTACTTCCAAAATCATTGTTAAACATTCCCAGTATTGTCCTCAAGCTGTCCTCCAACTAACATTCATTTTCCTAGACTACTCGTTTCAGCCACAATCACATCCAAAAATCAATAGTGTTGTTACATTCATTATAATGTGTTACCATTAAGTCCAATCATTACCACATATTTGCATTTGACCTTATTAAACAGTCTACATACATCCAGCAATGACAGACTGAACATTCTGAACCCTTTTGCCATTTCATTATACCCAACTCCCTGTAAAGTCTGAAAACTCTAAGGAAGAGCATTTTGTACAACTGAGTATTTTTCAACTATAATATATAGAGTGACTCCTTTTTTCCTGACTGAACCCCAAATGATACTGGCAGTTTAATCAGATACATCCAGCTAGCAGGTGTTAAAGCTGGGACACAATTCTGTGTCTTCTGAATACTCATTCTTTTCTTCCTGAAATTTTTTTCTCCTTTGGTTTGTATGAGATTGTGTCTTCCTATTTCTTGTCCAGCCTTTGAAAGCTCCAACTGTGGCCCTCTGCTCATTTCCCCTTGTATTCTTTGCCTCAGAAAACTCATGTTTCCTTAGTTTACCGATCTCACCATTATGCTTATGATCCTGACATTTTTATCTCTGGTTCAGTCATCTCTCAATATTTTGCTTGAAAGCCTTAAGGTTCTTTCAAATTTAATAGGTTGAAAAAAAAAAAGAAGAAGAAACTCTTGAGTTTCTCCTTCCCAAAACTATTTTCTCCTCCCAACTTCTAACAGTGATAATCTCATTTTCCCTAGCACATCACCCAGATCCTATACCTTGAAATCATTTTTGGTTCAGTGGTCTTTTTCTTTCCTTCATATCTAGGATTTCAGTAAGTTCTGTTGGTTTTTTGTTTTGTTTCATTTTTGTTTGTTTTAATCAAAATGCTCTTCCTCTTTACAGGTGAAAATTTAATGGGCATAATTGTTTAACTGGGTGATAGAGATCAGTGGGAAATCATTATTCTAGACCTTCTACTTTGAGGTTTGATTGAAAATTTCCATAACAAAAAGGCAGACTGTTTCCTTTATTCCTGAAGAATTGCAACACTTATAAAATCTGCTTCTCCCCAGTAATCCATCCTAACTCACTCAGGTTATTTAATAATTCCCTGATTCAGGAAGCTTAAGTAGTGGCTTATTTCTTATTGCTCTTTTTATTAGTTTTCTAAGCTCAGCTTCAAGGCCTTGATACCATCTGGCTTTGTTTTCATAATATCCCTAGTCCAATTGGATTGTTCTCATCTACTCAGTAGAACTGGTCTATCCCATCTCCATGTCTTCATTTACATTGCATTCTTCAACTACTACAGTACCAACCCTTTTCCCTTCCACTCATGTATATCTTCCTCATCCTCCAATTCCTCCTTCATCCTATAAACCTTCCTAAGCTATGCAGCCTTCAGTGCTCTCTCATTTTATGAACTTCTGAAGTCTTTCTGATTTTTCTAATATAATTCAATATTGCCCTCAATGTTATATTCATTTGTGTTGTTCAACAATTGCATTATGTGCTAAGCTTTGTTCCACTCTAGCCAGAAAGCTCATTTTATACCCATAGAGCCTAACAGAATGCCTGTACATAGTACACCCTCAATATTGTTGGTTATTTAACCTGTAAACCTGATGGATTGGGGGCAGTGAGAGGGGTGATGATGAAAACTTATCTAAAAATTTGGATGAATCAAATTTATTTTTCTTTCAGGCTCGTGATGCAGAGAGTATTATGCTAAATCTTGCAGGACAGCTCATCATGATGCAGAGGGACAGATCAGGCCCTCAAATCCGGGAGAAGGACAATAACCCTAACCAAAGGAAACTTGTGAGTAAAGTGCAGATCATTTAGAACCTTAAGATGATATGCGATTAGGATGAAGGAATAAAAGAAATTGAGGATAGTGGGTTTTTTTGTGATTGGGAGATAAGAAAGTATGTAAAATTGGTCTTAAGCCTCTGGATATGAGACTATTTATCAAGGGTGATTAGGGCCTGATATTATAATAAAATGTTCCTTACTGTGGATATAATAACAGCTTAGGCATTAGTATTTGCCAATACTAATGGGAAAATAAAGATGGACTGATAAAATTGGTTTTGTTTTGTTTTTCTTTTAAGATTTAAATGTAGATGCTCAGGAAGGCAGAGTACTTTCAATACCTCTAATTCTAAATAGATCCCTCAACTTTCCCCAAGGAGTTGTTGCACTATCATTTTTGAAAGACTTAGTAAATTAGTACCTAGAAACTTAATAGAAAAAAAACTTGATTGTTGTCTCTCCTTCTCCAGCTGCCATTCTGTCCTCCTGTTGTACTAGCCCAGTCTGTGGAAAATGTCTGGACTACCTGTCGAGCAAATAAACAAAAACGTCACCTCCTGGAGGCCCTCTGGCTGAGCTGTGGTGGTGCAGGGATGAAAGTTTGGCTCCCTCTCTTCCCTCGGGATCACCGCAAACCTCATTCTTTCTTGTCCCAGCGGATCATGCTGCCTTTCCACATCAACATTTACCCCCTGGCTGTTCTGTTTGAAGACGCATTAGTCCTTGGTGCTGTCAATGACACTTTACTCTATGACTCTTTGTATACTCGGAACAGTGGTAGGGAACAGCTGGAAGTGCTTTTCCCTTTCTGTGTCGTGGAGAGAACCTCTCAAATCTACCTCCACCACCTTCTGCGCCAGCTTCTGGTCAGGAACCTTGGGGAGCAAGCCTTGCTGTTAGCCCAGTCCTGTGCTGCGTTACCTTACTTCCCTCATGTGTTGGAGCTCATGCTCCATGAAGTTCTGGAAGAAGAAGCTACCTCACGGGAGCCCATTCCCGACCCTCTCCTTCCCACTGTGGCAAAATTTATCACAGAATTCCCCCTCTTCCTGCAGACAGTTGTCCATTGTGCCAGGAAGACTGAATACGCCCTGTGGAATTATCTTTTTGCAGCCGTTGGAAACCCTAAGGACTTGTTTGAAGAATGTTTGATGGCTCAGGATTTGGACACAGCTGCCTCTTACCTTATTATCTTACAGGTAACAATTTTCTTCTTGTAAAGGGACAGGAATTAATGAGCTTAATGAAGTGTTCTGTGTTGACACTGTGATTGTGTTTAAGGAACTAATATAGTCAAGTCTTCAGTTTATGTGTTGAAGAACTCAGTCTTGTCAACTGATGGCAGATTTTGAATGTCACAAAGAAAAATTGTGGGGTTTTAAATCCTGTCTCTCCTTCAGTAGACCTAAAATAAATTGATGAATTTCGAGTGGGAGTAAACTATGATTTTCCATAATAGTTGATTTATCCGAGATCCCCACATTAGCAGATTTGTTTTCTTATTGTGTGGAATTGCTGAGAAGTCTTGGATTAGAAAATGGGTCATAACACAGAGCCTAACTTACATTAGGCTTCCCATAGCCAGCTGAGAAAGTTCAGGCCTGCAACAGTAAAGACTCTCATTGGTACCTGATTTTCCTCAAAATAATGGGTTCTGTGAGACTCCTGAAAATTTGTTTCATTATTTATTGGGGGAAAAGGCTCCATTTGTTGTTCCTATTGGTCTGAAATGGATTTGATAGGCTACACGTAAAAGTTCTTTCAAATTATTATTTTCTTTGATATAAGAAGCTAACCATAAACCTGATTAACCATACTTTTTGAAACTCTGCCTGAAGCATATTTCCTATCAGCTTATTTGCTTCATGGCAACTGATTGAAACCAGAGAAGATATTCAAGCAGAGGCTAGATGGCTCTGTGATTCTGTACTTCTTTGGCTAGCCTTAAAGAAAAAGCCACAGGAATTATAAAAATAGAATAAAATGCAGCTGTTATATTTTAGGTTCCTCCCTAGACTGTCAATGACTTCTTAGCAATGAAATTGGAAACTTTCTCTCTAGTAGATTTCCTGAGTTGCTGACTTGTTAGATATTCATTGCAATTAAAACTTGTCTATTTGGCACCTTCCCTGAAGGCCAAGTAGGGAGTAAGGTTAGATTTGTGACACGGTTATTACAATGTTGAATGTATTGCATTTCTACTTCCCATTGCCCAAAGCAAAGATTTTTTTTTGGTAATGTCCTCAGAAAACTCTTCCCGGGAGACAAAACATGAGCTTTTTTGGAGTTGGGCAGACCTATATTTATATTGTTGCTTTTCTGTTGATCTTTAACAAGTTAACTTCAGTATCCTCATAGGGATGATATGCCAATTTTGCAGGTACTGGGAGAATGACAGGAAATAAAGCATGTGAGGTGCTTAAGATGGCATCTGACACGTAGTAGGAATTCAGTAATTTTATACTATAGCCCAGAGAACTTGCCTCACTTTCCCATGCATGGGTACTTTTTAATATTCTTTTTAATCTTAGTGTTAAACTAATTCTTATAGTGGTGTAGCTGCTGGTTCCTTCCCTGGATTTAGGGAACTGTGGAGATAAAGAAGTGCTCATATCTTCTCAAATCATGCAAACTATAAAAGGAGTTCTGTCTTCCTCGGTTGTTTTTGTAGAACATGGAAGTCCCAGCAGTAAGTAGGCAACATGCCACCCTTCTGTTCAGCACAGCACTAGAACAAGGCAAATGGGACCTGTGTCGACACATGATTAGATTTCTTAAAGCCATTGGCTCTGGAGAATCTGAAACACCTCCATCCACACCTACAGCTCAGGTTAGTTGAAAAATTATATAGCTTCTCTAGGCCATACACCTACATGGTATCTTTCTCTAACTATACTGTATGTTTGTAATCATAGGAACCCAGTTCAAGTGGTGGATTTGAGTTCTTCAGGAATCGAAGCATCAGTTTATCCCAGTCAGCTGAGAATGTTCCTGCTAGTAAATTTAGCTTACAGAAGACACTAAGTATGCCATCTGGTCCTTCTGGGAAAAGGTAAAGAATAAACATTACTGCTATTCAAATTTTCTATGACACTACATTTCAAGGCATCTGTAAAACTAGGTTTATGGTAGCAACTGTTTGATCCAATTGTAATTCCTTTTTCCATCTCCAAGAGGCGTAGAGATCACAGAGGAGATTCATTTTCTTTCTTCCTCCAGAGTTCATTGCTGTAACTCTTTGCACAGTTTTTGCTCCTTGGTACTAGAGTAAGTCTTAGCATGCCTGTTCTCAATGCAGCAAACTTTACATCTAATAACAGAGGACTGGAATAAAAAGGAAGAGAAATAAACCTGCAGATAAAGCAAAAGCCTTTCTTCGAGGAGCAATAGATTTTCCCTTCTTTCAAACAATACCTCTCAACAAAAACTAAAAATTTAGTGCTCATGCATTTGATTCTCCTGTGACTCTTGATTGGAGAAGTCATTAAACAGTAGGAGAGCCAAGAGAAAGCATACCCTGGAGACCAAAACCTGCCATACCCACATATGGGTTATAATTTTCTGATGGGTGACCATGAACTAAAATTGAATATTATAAATTTGTTAGAATTTTCTCTCCTTTGTGAGGTCATTGTATTTCTGCCTGTGTTGTTACATATTATTGGTTCTTGTTTTTCTCTTTCCTAATCCTTTCTTTTATAATCTGTTCATGCTCCCTGGCATGTAGTAATGTCTTATTCAGTATTATTTATTGTGATGTTTTACTACTTTCTTTATCACTGACTATTGACCTCTAACATACCAACACACAACATATATACTCAAATCATGTAAAATGCACCCATAGTGGTCTGTGAACACTTGCCAGGCAAACAGTAGCTTCTCTGTGAATTGGCTCATAATTACTAAGCACTCATTATGTGCCAGGCACCATTCTCAGCATTTACATGTATTAGATCATTTATCCTTACAACTCTGTGAAGGTGGATACTGTTATTAACCACACTTTACAGGTGAAGAAGCAGAGGCCCATAAAAATAAAGGAACTTGCCTCTGGTCCCACAACTAATAAGTAGCAGAGCCAGGATCTGAATCCAGGCATCCCCGCTCCAGAGACTAAGTCTTTACCACTGCACTGCATTCCCTCTCAACTGAAAGCACTGGTGTGCCAATTACACCGTATCAGCTCATCTGAGTAAGGGATGATTTTTATTGGTCAAGTCATTAATGTTTAAAAATCAGTTTTAGTTTCATATGTCTACATAGCTCATTGAGAAATTTCATTTCACTTGTCCTTAGTTTCTTTGATCTAATCTTCATCACTCTTTTCATTGGTCATTTTATTTATTTTTATTTTTATTTTTTTAAAGATTTATTAATTTATTTATATATCCCCCCCTTTGCTGCTTGCTCTCGCTGTGTTCATTGCTTTTGCGTTCTTCTGTGTCTGCTTGTCTCCCCCTGCTGCGGCATCCCGCCAAGTCAGCTCACCGCGCGGCAGCTTGCCTGCCTGCAGTGGCTTGCCCTGCCCGCGGCGGCTTGCCTTCTCAAGGAGGCCCTAGGAACCGAACCCGGGGCCTCCCTTGTGGTAAACTAGGGCTCTACCAATTGAGCCACAGCTGGTTCCCTCATTGGTCTTTTAAAATACATTTGTTTGCTCCTTTTATTTCCTTCAATAATCAATGCCATCTCCCTAGATTTGGCTTTTTTTGTCTTCTGATTTTTCCTATTCTGTGCATTCATTCTACAAATAGAGTTTGGAGAGCCTACTCTGTTCCAGGTATTGTTCAGCAGTTTGATCTTGGATCTCTAACCTTGTCAGCTTTATCAATGCTACTGTATAAAACATGTGAAGTCCTCCAGTAAAGATTGTTCCACAACATTCTTGTATTCTCACTTATAGATGGAGCAAAGACAGTGACTGTGCTGAAAACATGTATATTGACATGATGCTCTGGAGACATGCTCGGCGCCTATTGGAAGAAGTACGGCTAAAGGACCTTGGCTGCTTTGCAGCCCAGCTGGGCTTTGAGCTGATTAGTTGGCTCTGCAAGGAACGTACACGAGCTGCTCGGGTGGACAACTTTGTGATAGCCCTGAAGAGACTCCACAAAGATTTCCTGTGGCCACTTCCCATCATCCCAGCCTCTTCTATCAATTCTCCTTTTAAGAATGGAAAGTACCGAACAGGTAATGTAGAATTGCTGTCATTGGTACAAGAAGAATTGTATTTTATTCCAACTATTTGTTGTTAGTTGATATTCAGGGAAGTCTCCATTCCAAACTCAGGATCAGATAAAAAGCCAGCTTTTTGTACATTAGTTGGAACGTCACTATTTGACCAAGAATGTAAGTAACATAGAACCTATGTCTCTTAAGTCTTGAGATCTTGAAGTCCAATCTGTAAGTCCAACCACTCTTATCACAGATTATCAACAAATTGAGAAATGGCTAAATATAAAAGCTACTATATTTACCTTATTGTAGGAAGGATTTTGGAACTGTTTAGTCATGGATCTCATAATAGCTAAACTGCGATTTACCTGAAAGGAATCATTCCAGTGAAATGGTAATAATGCAACTTTGTGAGCTTGGGCCATCTTCTAAACTGTCACAGGACAGAGTGAAACTGTATATTTCAGTGAAAAAAAAAATTAAAGGATAAAGTTTTTTAGTTCAGATCTTTTTCAGAAGACTGCTGTAGTTAATACTACGTATGAAAATTTAAACATAAACCTTCTATTATTGTATTCGGAAACTTCAAGTCATGTGAAAAACCAAGACAAATACTTAAAAGATCAAGTAAGATTGTGCCTAGTTCTAGTATGATATAAGATGATGTATGATGACTATTAGATGGCATTATATGTTACATTGGTTTGTTACAATGCCACATCTCTAGTTTATGGGTGGTTGAGACAGTATAAGACAATCAGTATTTTGCTGGGAAAGGCTAAAAGAAGTCTATTGGAAATGGCAGTATGCATATCTTGAACTTCTCGCCCCATTTTTGTTTGTTTTAAATCCACTGTGCAGTAGGAGAGCAACTATTAAAGTCTCAATCAGCTGACCCTTTTTTAAACCTTGATATGGATGCCGGTGTCTCTAATGTCCAACAAAGTCAGAGCTGGCTCGGCAACATTGGCTCCACCCATCATGAGATAGACTCGGCCTCATCCCATGGACCACAAACACAAGATGCCTTCCTGTCACCTTTATTTAATAAAGGTAAATATTAGAAGTTCTGGCTCTTCCTCATTTCCTTTAGAAGAAAACTCACGTGCAGTAGCTCTTCAGAGAGAAGGGCTTTACTCTTTTTTTTCAAGATGTGTCCTTGAGGATTAGCTGTTAATGTCTGCTAGAGAGGTGGACAGTTCCTAGAACAAGGGCAAACTGGCCTTGACTATACTTTGCCTTACTATGTATTTTAGATAGACATGATTCCATGATAAATCTCCAGGAAAAGAGCCTCCTTTCTAATTAACTACCTTCTTTCTCTGGTGTTACCTGTGGAAAAGATATTTTATTTCTTATGTCCCTATAGTGGGAAAGGAAAATATTTATAAGCAAATAGGAAACTATTGGTCCTTGATTTAGCTAGAGATGAGCAGTCCTGCTGAAATAGCATGATGAGCTCTAAAATCATGTGACTGGGATTGAGTGTGGGAGAGTGGTAGGAAAGGTAGAAGCAGAAGCAGAGGCAGCACCAAGCAGCTGCATTCCCATTGAGAGAGCTTGATGCAGCTGCCAGTGTTAGTGCCTCCCTGAAAGTGGCTGGAGGAATCAGGAAGCATTCCCCACAAATATGATGGAACTTGGTAAAGTTTGGTCACTGAAATTTCTCAGGATTAGTGTCCTTGGAGCCTTGGACTCCCAGGAACAAAGTGGGTCCAGTCAAATGGTCCAAACTAAGGACTTGAAGTATAAGAAAGCAAAATCTGCAGATTTGGTGAATAAAATTTGTAGGAGTTTGCAAACAATGGCCAGTGGCCAAATCCATCCCACAGACTTTTTATAGATAACACAGCTACACTTCTTTGTTTACATATAGTCTTTGCTTGCTTTCACACTTAAGCAGCAGAGGTGAGTAGTTGCAGCAAAATATTAGTAAAATATTTACTATCTAGCCCTTTACAGAAAAATTTGGCTGACATCTAAAGGAAGAAAAGGATTTCTTCAAGGTAGAATACATAATGGTAATAGTGATGATGAAGAGCACTCTATTGCTTTTTATTTTTATTATTATTTTTATTTTTTATTTTTATTTATTTATTTATTTTTGAGGTACCAGGGGCTGGGGATTGAACCCAGGACCTTGTATGTGGGAAGCTAGCACTCAACCACTGAGGCACATAGGCATCCCTGAGTTGATTTTTTTTTCATTTGTTTTGCTTGCTTGTTTTTGTTTTTTTCAGGAGGCACCAGGAACTGAACCCAGGACCTCCCATATGGGAGGCAGGAGCTCAACTGCTTGAGCCACATCTGCTCCCTCTATAGCATATTAACTATGCACCAGACCCCTTTTAATTCTTTAAAAAAGTTTGCCATGAAGGTATCATTATCGTCATCTTAGAGTTGAGGAAACTGAGACAGAGGTTAAATAACAGCTCTTAAGGGGCAAAGACAAAATTTGAACCAGATCTGTAACACCAAAGCCACTCTACTGTACTACTTCACATTACCTTCACCCCCCAGCCTAGTGACATCATCATTAATCTTTAGAGGAACCACCAAGTCAGAACGTTACAAGCTAGAAATTCCCTACTTAGCTGAGAAAGTGACAATTTTTTTGTAGAACCCTAGCAATAATAAATACTCCAGTGTATAATTCTATTTGTGTTCTTCTGGGTTATTGTTAAAAAAAAAAAAAACCCACAGAGATTGTTATACAGTGTGATTAACTATAGAAGCCCTTGATCTATCAATAGTAATTTTATTTTAATTTTTATCTAATTATACATGTACATAATTTAAAAGTCAAATAATTTTATACAGTTTATAACAAAAGGAATAGTCCCTGTTCCACCATTTTCCTCCCCAACTCAGATTCTCATCCTACAGAGGTAATCACTTTTCAACTCTTGGCAGCTGTTATCTTTTTACCTTTGTATATCCAAGTAAGATGGAGGAATTACTGGCTGTTGTTTTGATTTTTTTTTTTAAGATACTTAGATTACGTAAATTTTACACAAAAAAATATAAGGATTCCCATATGCCCCACTCCCCACACTTCCTACACTCTCCCACATAAACATTCTTCATTAGTTAGGCACAATCCTGGGGTTTTGCCATTCAGCATGGATCATAGTTCACATTGTAGACCGCACTCCCTCCCACACAGTTCTGCATGTTATGTGATGATATTAAATGGCCTATATCTGTTGTTGCAATGGCTGTTTTAATTATATATTTTTCGAGTTAATTTCTTAGCAGTTACTCTAGAGTTTACCATATATACCTTAATTTATCAGAATCTACTTAAGATTTATGCGTAATTCCAGTGAAATATAATGTTACTTCTATATCTCTCTATTCCCTCTTCCCCCTTTTTGTACTGTTACTGTTATACATATTGTATCTGTATATGTTACAAACTCAAGAATACATTGTTATAATTATTACTTTGTATAAATTTATGTCTATTAACAAAGCTGAGAGAAGAAAGAGCAAGTATATGTAACTATATAGAGTTTGTTACATTCTGGTGTAATTCCCTTACTCTAAGACTGCATTGCTCCCACTCACCTCCTTTGTGCTATTATTGTCAAATATATTTCTATATGTTCTAGGCCCAACAACACAATTATATATATAGATACTGTTTTATACCGTGGCTTTTTAAATCAGTTAAGAAAGGAGAAAACTTCTGCATTTATTGTCTTTTTTATAATAGCATAATTACCTTCATTTCTGCTCTTTGAATTCTAATTACTGCATGAGGCTATTTGCTTTCAGACTGAAAAACATCCTTTAGTATTTCTTGTAAGGTGGGTCTGGTAGTGCTGATTTCTCTTAGTTGTTTTTCATTAGAGTATCTTAATTTCGTCTTTATTTTGGAAAGAGTTTTGCTGGATATAGTATTCTTGGTTGACAATTTTTATTCTTTCAGCACTGTCCATATGTCGACTGATGAGTCAACTGGGAATATTATTGGAGTTTTCTTGTATGTGTTGAGTTGTTATTCTCTTACTACTTCCAAATTTTTCTCATTGTCTTTGTCTTCTTGTCCTTTTATTATGATGTGTTTGGGGTAAATATTCTCTCTCTTTTTTAAAATAACTTTTTTTTTTTTTAAAGATTTATTTATTTTATTACATATCTCCCCTTCCCCCCGCTGCGGCGACGCACCGAGACTGGTCACTGCGCAGGCGCGGCTTTCCCCGCTTGTGGGCGGTCTCTGCGTCCGTTCACGGCCGGCGCTTGCTT